>NW_020769328.1:4434-22916 GCF_900518735.1 Pseudonaja textilis
TGTATATGTATATGTATATGTATATGTATATGTATATGTATATGTTTGTGTGTGTGTATATGTGTGTGTGTGTGTATGTGTGTGTGTATGTATATATATATGTGTGTGTGAGTGTGTGTGTGTATGTGTGTGTATGTGTGTATATATATGTGTGTGTGTTTGTGTTGTGTGTGTGTGTGTGTGTGTGTTATGTTTTTGCAGGTATTTATATGTATTTATATGTATGGTATTTAGGTTTCTTTGGGTATTTTCCCATGTCTTAATATTTGTGCTTTTATTATATTCAAATAAAGCACCAAATTCAAACAAAAAACAGCTGCCAAGCCTGACACACAAGATTAAAAAGAACCCAGTACACAAGCCTGAGGATGGCCGATGAGATTCTGCCAAAACATCACTATAATAAAACATCGCTATAATAAAAGCACAAATGTTAAGACGTGGGAAAATACCTGAAGAAACCTAAATACCACACACACACACACACACACACAGACACACACACACACACATTTCCGATATACAGTTATTCAAATATATGCATGTATACATTTATTCGTTCATATATTACATTTCTGACATCATTCGTCCTCTTTTCATCTCATCCAATCATTTACCCACCCTCCCTTTCGGTTGGCAACTCTAAAAAGAACCAGAGAAATATTTTATGAGTTGACAGACGGCATTTGAGACAAGAGGTGGCCACACTTAATGACCGTGGAGGCAATCCTTCATAGTCACATGATCCAAATTGAGACGCTCGGCAACTGACTCGTATTTATGACGGTTGCAACATCTCCGGGGCAGGGGGAATCCCGTGATATTTCTTTTTCAAATTTCGGTCAAGCCGCGTCCATGGGAAAAAGCCAGATTCGTTCCACAGCCCGTGTGGTTAACTTAATGACTGCAGTGATTCATGGTGTGGCAAACAAGGTTGTAAAATGGGACAAAACTCTCCGTGCACATGCCTCACTTAGTGACAAGAATGTTGGGCTCAGTCGGGATCGTAAGTCAAAGAGGATCTGCATTCGCTTTTTTTTGCAAATACCTTTTTCCATATCCTTGTCTTTCGGGGCCATTTTGTGCCTGTCATCCCAACTGGAAATGAATTTAAAGGAATGGGTTGGTGTTATTTTTTAAATTTTGAATTCTGATTCGGTCCCAACCGGTTCTCCAATAATAATAATAATAATAAAAGATGGTTAGAGGACCGGAAATGAACCTACCCGTGACTTTATTTGCAAGCAACGGTTATCTGCTGATTCAGAACCGATGTTGCTTTTCTGTGCTTTCTAGATTTGAGACAAGCCATCAGGGATGTGATTCATAGCATCTGATGCAGGAGGGCTAAATAAAGATTTATAAACAACTCCCCACCAAACACACACACACACACACACACACACACATTTGCATTTTCCCAGTTGCTTTGCTTTAACGAAGCCTTAAGATGCCATCTAATGGAATTCTAATCTGTGACAAGAGAATATTTGCTATCTGATACGAGATGTTTCTAAAATGATGATGGTTAGGGTAGAATCGTGCCTTGCGATCCTGGAGGTGAGGAAGAAATTAGTCACCTGTCTAGAGCAGGGGTCAGCAACCCGCAGCTCTGGAGCCGCATGTGGCTCTTTCATCCCTCTGCTGTCTCAAAATACATCTCACAACCGCCAATGTGCAACACTTGCCCGTCACGCAATTTATTGAGCTTTTCAACCCCCGGTAGGTTTTGTGGCTCCCTGTGTTTTCTGTGATGACCCAAAGGGGCGTGGCACAAAAGCAACACAGTCAGATGATCAGTAGGAGTCCCTTTATTAGCTCCAACTTTGCCCCCGATGTCCAGGTTACCTTCTGGGATAGAGAAAAACTCTCCCAGGAACAGCCTTTGGCTGCAGAGAATCAAGTCCAAAACATGGTCAACAAAAACTGTAACTATAAGTCCAAATAGGGCAAAATGAGGTAATTAGTCTGGTAGGGCAGGAGAAGGAATTCCAGATGTGAAGGCACAGCAGTAATTCAACACAACAGAAATATTGGTCTCAAATGTCATCGTAAATTGAAGACTCCCTGTATATTCCCCCCCCCAAAAAAAATTTAAGCCCCCCCTGAGCCCCCCCATTTTCCCGGTCAGAGAGGGTGGGGGGGGGTCAGTCCCCCCTCCCTCCCCCTCCGCATCTCTTTCTCCTAAGAGCCCAAAGGAGAGTTTGCAGATTTGGTAAATGGGTTAATTTGATTCACGGCGCAAGTGATGGTAATCCGTATTAATCTTGCAAATGGGCCTTTAATATCCAAAGGGAGGGGATCTAATTAGCAAGCTGTTGTTAGTTTGGGTTCCTTGCATGTCTGGGAGCGGAAGACGTGCAACCTATTGTGGAGATGACCCATTTATCATTGCTCTACAGGCGGGTGGCGTTGGGGTGGGGTTTTGGGTTTTTTGGCCCTGGCATTCTGGAGGAGTTTTTGCACTTGAATTCGGTGAGGAATTTTATTTCCTAGAGAAATGTTAGAGCTGCTCTTTTCTTCCTCTTCCTCCCCTCCCCCTCTCTTTCTCCTCCTCCTCCTCCTCCTCCTCCTTCTTCCTCCTCCTCCTCTTCCTCTTCTTCTTCTTCTTCTTCTTCTTCTTCTTCTTCTTCTTCTTCTTCTCCTCCTCCTCCTCCTCCTCCTCCTCCTCCTTCTCCTTCTCCTTCTTCTCCTCCTTCTCCTTCTTCTTCTCCTCCTCCTCTTCCTCCTCCCTCCCTCTATTTCTCTCTCTCTTTCTTCTCCCTTTCTCTCCTTCCCTCTCTTTCTCACTCTTCCCTCTCTCCCTCTATTTCTTTCCCTCTCCCCTCTTGTTCTCTCTCTCTCTCTCCTTCCTTCCTTCCCTCCCTCCCTCTCTCCTTCCCTCTCTTTCTCTCTCCTCCCTCTCTCTCTTTTTGGGACAAGCCAGCTGAACTCGTTTTGTGTTAAAAGAACCCTTTGTGTAGCCTCCACGGTTACTTGAGACTGATGGGTCAAAGCCTTCTCAAATACCCTGCCTTGGAAAAAAAAAAAACCGCACACACACAACCCCCTCCCCCCCTCCAGAAATGTTTCTTTTGTTGTCCTGTGCGAGAGAGAGAGAGACCGGGTTGGAGGGAAGTCAAACCACCCGACTGGCTGAGTGTGACAAGCCGATCTTACAAAGTTCCCCGCTTAAGCAGGAAGCAAACCCATTCCGTCCCCTTGTTTCTCCGTGTGTATCCCTGGGCGTAAAATGCCGGGCCTGTGTTGGAAAAAAATGGGATTGGCGGGGGAGAAATGTCTTTGGGGAGGTTTCCTGCTTTTTTTATTTTCTTAGTTTAATATTTTGTATTGAGTTATAAGAGCAGATAGGAAAACGGTGGGGAGGAAGAAGGGAAAGAGAAGTGAGGAAGGAGAAGAAAATGAAAGATTGACTTCCAACTCTCTCTTTCTCTCTCTCTTTCTCTCCGTCGCGGTAAAATCAGGCGTTAACATCAAATCACAGCTTTTAGTGGGGGTTTTTTCATAATAATATGAACGAGCCATTCCTATAAAGATCTATCAGTCGAATTGGTAAAGGCCAAAATCGAAGTTTCATCCCTTTCCATTTCAAGCACGTCAGTTTGGTCCGTTTTGCCATTTCAGACGATTCTACCGACTTCTGCAGCCATTTGTCCGTGGTGGGGATCGAAGTGTCCTTCCATTCTGGGGCGTGCAAGAGTCTTTCCGCTGTCAAATATAAACAATATATATGTAGTATATCACATGCTAGCTTGATACCCGTGCTTTGCTATGAAACTGTGTGGTTGGGATTAGTTTTGGGGGAGAAAAAATAAGGGAAAAAAAATATATCTGCCTATGCCTACCAGCATCCATTAGTATTCATCCGGCTAGCCAGAGAAATATAGGGACTCGGTTGTGGTCGTAAGTCGAGGACGAGCTGTACTACCACCACCCGCGTTTATATAAAGCAGGCATGGTGAGCCTTTTTGTTGTGGTGTGCCGAAAGCACCAAAGCGCATGCACACCAGCAACCACAATGCAGTGCAGCCTGCCTCCCCTCCGCAGGCGCGCACAACATCCCCGCCTCACACCCCTTAGCTCCACTGTGCATGTGCGCACCTCCCAGCTGATTTTCGGCCCGTTTGAGGCCGTTTTCGCCCTCCCGAAGGCTTGAGGAAAGCCTCCGAAGCCTCGGGAGGCTGAAAAACGGGCCTGTTTGGGCACTTCTGGTATTTCCAGAAGGCCCGTTTTTCGGCCTTCCAGGGCTGCAGAGGCTTCCCTCAAGCCTCCAGGAGGGCGAAAACGGCCTCAAACAGACCAAAAATCAGCTGGGAAGCGTGTGCATGCGCAGGGCAGGTAAGTTTGGCTGGAGCTTGCAGGCCCGCACAAATGGCTCTGCGTGTCGCCTGTGCCATAGGTTCACCATCACAGATATAAAGCATGACTCAAAGGATTATTTTGGTTCCGTCCTGACCGAAAGGCCGGCTGTGCCTCTTTAAGCTCAGCCAGCTGGAAGGAAACGTGTTGAAAATAAAAGGCCAGCATTGGTGCCCGAAGTCCAGAGCATCGTCACTTCAAACTTTTCTCTTCCACGGGATTATTATGGGATGTTTAATGGCTGCACAGGTCAGTGGGGAAAGGTCAAGGGCTCTGTGCCTCCGCTGATAAGGACTGGATAAGTATGGGGTTGGAGAGCCTTTTGCGGGGGGAGGTCATTTTGCAGAAAAATTCCAACATCCCCTTGGAGAAACATTTGGGGGTGTCTTGATTTCCTGCAGACGAAAAAGGAGATTAGAAGCCTTCGTGTTTACAGCCGCCTGGCTGCATCAAATTAGGATTTGAATTCATTTCCCCCTTCTCCACTTTTTAACATTCTTTTTTTATTATTTTGTTACTTTAACAAACTCTGTGGTTTCTTTTTTTTAAAGATGTTCGGTTCGTCACTGGCCTCCAGCTGTAATTATTTATCTCCTCCTCTCCTATTTTGCTCTTCGCAAGAGAAGCCTCTTAAGCCCAGACAGATCTAGCAACTTTTTTTTTTTTTTATAAAAAATTTATTTGGGTTTTCACAAAACAGATCTAGCAATTTATTATGAATTATTAAGCTTCGGACCACCCATCGGATCCGTTCAGTTTGTCCGCATTTTTCTTTTCTTTTCTTTCTTTCTTTCTTTCTTTCTTTTTTCTTTCTTTCTTTCTTTCTTTCTTTCTTTCTTTCTTTCTTTCTTTCTTTCTTTCTTTCTTTCTTTCTTTCTTTCTTTCTTTTTCCCTCTTCTTGCCTTAATATTCTTTCAAGGACCAGGGGAGGCATTGAGGAAGAGACAGCAGGACACTTAGTTAAGACAAAATAATTGATCTTTAATGTTGCCAGAGTAGAAATGTAGGGATTTAACATGCTGTGTGTGTGTATGTGAGAGAGAGAGACAGAGACAGACAGATAGAGACAGAGAGAAAGAGAAAAAGACAGAGAGAGAGAGAGAGAGAGACAAAGAGCACGACACAGAGACAGACATACAGAGAGAGACAGAGACAAACAGACAGAAGCAGAGAAAGAGAGGGTGAGAGACAGATAGACACAGAGAGAGAAAAAGACAGAGAGAGACAGAGAGAGAGAGAGACAGAGCGTGGAAGCAACAGAGAGAGTGACAGAGAGACAAAAAGACACAGACAGACAGAGAGCGTGATAGAGAGTACAACACAGAGACTGATAGACAGAGAGAGAGAGAGAGCGACAGAGAGACAAAAAGAGAGAGACAGAGATAGAGAGTGCGACCCAGAGACAGACAGAGATACACCTCTCAGCCTCCATCCCTCAAAAAAGCTAGGTTTGAGTCCAGTGGAAGGAAAAAGAAAAAAAAAGGTTTATTTCAGAAGTGCTTCACGCTCCCACTTCTCTTTCATTGGCACTCTTTCCAGTTAAATATCAACTTAATTAGCTTCTGGAACTGGAAGCTAATTTGGCTGGTTGATCCATTGCTACGCGCCAACTGCAAATCGGCTCGGAGGGTGGTGGAAATACGGGGTGACTTCTCCTCATTTTGTGGTTGCAGAGTTTTACCCAGGGGAGTGGAAATCGGGACCCTGCCCGGGGGGGGGGGGGAGGGGAGGGGGCGGTGTCATCGCAGCCCCAAAGCGGGCAGGGGTCTTGCACCCCCCCTCCCTCTCCCCCATTTGCTTTCCCGCCTACCGTAGACGGGGCAGGTGAGCGTAGGGGCTGGCGCCTGGCTTTGAAGGCCAAGGAGGCTGTTTGGAAAGCGTAATTTCTGGGTGGTTTCTGATCGGAAGAGGTCGCGGGGTGGGGTGGGGGAAGATCTTTGACCCCAGGGGCAGTTCTTCAGGGAAATGCTTCCCTTCCCAGGCATCCGAGAACCCGCCTGGCTCTTGGCCATTTGGTCTGGCTAGGTAGACCGGGCAACAGGGAGCCGCTTCAATCTCTCATTTCAAGCTGAGTTCTTCCTTTCCCTCCCAGTCATTCTCCCCGATTCCCACCTTCCCTGACACCCAAGGCTACCTTCTCACTGCTAGGGGTACTTTCTCAGTAAGATCTCTCCTCCTCCTCCTCCTCCTCCTCCTCCTCCTCCTCCTCCTCCTCCTCCATTCATCTTCTCCTTCTCTACCCATCTCCTCCTCTTTTTCCTCCACTCCTCCCTCTCCTTCCTTTCTCCCCCTTGTTCTCCTCCTCCTCCACTCATCTTATTTTCCTTCTCCTCCTTCTTTTTCTTCTCCACTCATCTTCTCCTCCTCTTTCTCCTTCTCCCCCTCTCCTTCCCTTCCTCCTCCTTGTTCTCCTCCTCCTCCACTCACCTTATTCTCCTCCTTCCCCTTTCCCCTCCTTCTTCTTCTCCACTCATCTTCTCCTTCTCCTTTCTCCTTCTCCTCCTCTCCCCATCCTTCCCTTCCTCCTCTCCTTGTTCTCTTCCTCCTCCACTCTTCTCCTTCTCTACCCATCTTCTCCTCCTCCTGCACTCATCTCCTCTTTCTCTACCCATCTCCTCCTCCTCCTTTTCCACTCTTCTTCTCTTCCTCCTCCTCCTCCTCCTCTTCCTTCTCCATCTATCTTTTCAGTACCAGATGACTCCTGAAGTCAGATGGATTCCCACCTTAATTTAGGATGGGTATTCTTTTTTTTGTTGTTGTTGGTGGGTTGGAGTGGGAGAAGCCACAAAACTCTGACTCCCCACACCTGCCCCCTTGGCTTCAGGTTTTGAAGACGGTTTTTAACTACGTCCCAAAGATTTAAAACAACCCCCCTGCTTTGGAAGAAGGAGATGCTCTGAAAGGGGTGTCCTTTGAGTAGAAGTCCTCTTCTTTGGGATCTCCCCAAGAGAGAGAAGGGGGGACCCTCGGCTACTCGCTGCTCCTCCTCCTCCTCCTCCTCCTCCTCCTCGGGCACTCCGGAGAGCTCTGCTGAACTCCAGCATTAATACAGAAGACAGAAATTGGCGCTTAAGGAGAAGTGCAGTGGCTTCCTTCCTGTTTACAAGACAAAATTAGAAAGCCCTGGGCAGCGAGGTATAAACGTCATTTCACATAAGGAGGAGGAGGAGGAGGATCCTTCTTGTAAAATTCTAGTTGTCATAAGCGAAGGGCGCCTGAGTTTGCCCCTCCCAGCCTCTTTTTTTCCCTCTTTCCTCCTTTCAATTCACCTCCTCGACAGCTTTTCCTGGTGGGGGACGTCCAGCCAGAAAAACGTGGTTTGATCGTTGAAACGCATCCCATGGCTCCGCGTGTTTATCGAACTCCTTCTTCACAGCAAGTGACTCATAAAACACGCCGTGCCGAAACAGAAACAGTCCTTTTGCAAACATAAAGGTCAGCCTGAAAAATAAAGTTGAATTGAAAACTAAATTACATAAACGTCCAGAAGGTCTCAAAGGTGCTTTTTATTTTTATTTTTTTCCCCCAAAAAGCAACCGGACTTTCTTGGGGGGGGGTTTTCCCCCACCTTGGAATATGTTTTGCTGCTCATCCCAGAAGCTTCTTCAGTTCTGTTTGCAGAGGAGGAAAAAAAAAAAAAACCAAGAAAGTCCAGTTGCCTTTTGGAAAAAATGTACACCTTTGGGACAACCTGGACGATTGAGAGTCTCCATAGATCCATGCATGTGGCGTTGAAGGAAATCATTACCTTTCCAAAAACGAGGTGTGGCTGCTAAGGAAATACCACAATCTTGTGCGCCTCTTTCTTCCCAGTTGGGAGGCTTCTAGCTGGATTAAATTCGGAGTAGGGAATATTTGATCTTCTGGAAGAATTGGAACACAAGAGATCAGGGTATGTCTGGGATGGGAAAGGAAGATAAGATGAAAATAATGGAATGGAAAACATGAAAATAATTGGCCTTTGTCTACTGAGGGGTCCTGGGTGCTCTCTGAGCTTGGCTGTTTGCTTGCAGACGTTTCGATACCCAAGATATATCATTTCATCACCCTCATCGGAGCAGCACTGATGATGTTACCTAGTTGGGTAATGAAATGTCTTCAAGAAAGCAGCGAAGCTCAGAGGGCACCAAAGTCCCCACAGTTATTGTCCTTCTCCTCCTCTCTCCTCCTCCTCCTACTCCTCCTCCGGCCACTCTACTTCCTTCTAGCGCTGATGACATTACCTAGTTGGGTAATGAAATGTCTGCAAGAAAGCAGCCAAGCTCAGAGGGCACCAAAGACCCCTCAGAAGACAAAGGCCAAAAACCACCTGTGCCTTTAGGTATCGAACCATGGCTCGGCCATTCTGTCTTTTGCCGAAAATGTGTTCTTGATATAAAGATGACATCACCCTCCGCCTCCCACGTATGTTATCTGATTCACCCCCTCCCTCCTTCCCTCCTTCCCTCCCTCCCTTCCGGTCGTCGAAAAAGAGGAAGTTTGAAACGGTTGGGTTTTAGTTTAGTTTAGTTTTTACTGGATTGCCGTTGCACCCCGTACAACGAAATGAAATGCCATCTTCGGCGGACGTTACGACTGTGAAAATAAAACCCAAACACGCCTCCTTCCAACCTTCTATAGCCTGCATTGAAAACCCCTGACGTTGCACTCATTAATTGCAAATTAAGATGGGCCGTTTCTCGGCGGGGCTGAGTGCGTGGCCTCTAAGGCCTCTGGAGGCAATGAGGCAGCCTTTCCCTTCGCCCTAGAAAACAGATGTTGCAACTCCTGGATCGGAGCGACGTTGTCCCCTCAGTTGCTTCCAGTTTGATCTCCTTCCGTGCGGAGCCAGTCATTTCTCCGGGAACCATAAAGGCAGCGGTGGGATTCAAATATTTTTACTACTGGTTCTGTGGGCATGGCTTGGTGGGCATGGCTTGGCGGGCGCGGTAGGGGAAGGATACTGCAAAGTCCCCCTTCCCTCCCCAGCCCACTAACCTACTTTCCAGCTCCATTCTCCTGTGCAGGGCAACCAAAGGAGACCCAGCCAATCAGCTGGGACTCAATGGGAGGCAGAGAAGAGATGGGGTTGGCGGGCAGTCAGAGGTTTGCTGGTTCTCTGAACTACTCAAAATTTCTGATACTGGTTCTCCAAAACTGATCTGAACCAGCTGAAGACCACCTCTGGTTCTCTCCTTGGACAATAGAATAGCATAGCATAAAATAGCATAGAATAGAAAATGGCATAGAATAGAAAATAGCATAGAATAGAAAATAAGAGAATAGAAAAGAGAATAGAATAGAAAAGATAGAATAGAATAGAATAGAATAGAATAGAATAGAATAGAACAGAACAGAACAGAACAGAACAGAACAGAACAGAACAGAACAGAATAGAATAGAAAATAGAATAGAATAGAATAGAATAGAAAATATTAGAATAGAATATAAGAAAGAATAGAATAGAAAATATGGAATGGAATGGAATGGAATGGAATGGAATAGAATAGAATAGAATAGAATAGAATAGAATAGAATAGAATAGAATAGAATAGAATAGAATAACAATGTTGGAAGAGACCTTGGAGGTCTTCAACCCCCTGCTCCACTTCAGACAAATAGCCGTCCAGTCTCTTCTTAAAAGCCTCCAGTGTTGGAGCATTTGCAACTTCTGGTGGCAAGCTGTTCCACTAGTTAACTGCCCTCACTGGTAGGAAGTTTCTCCTTAGTTCTAGGTTGCTTCTCTCCTTGGTGAGTTTCCATCCCTTGCGTCTTGCTAAGTGCCCAAATTTTGATCACGTGCCCCTGGGGACATTGCAACTGTTATAAGTGCGAGGACCGGTGAATTAGGGTTTTTTTTTTCCCCAGCGCCGTTGTAACTTCAAACTTGGATGAAGCTCGCCAATGACAATTGCACGATCGTAGGATGCCACCAAGGGCCATGCATGCAAAGAATAAGTGGCAAAGTGGATTTTTTTTTCCAACCGTTGTGACTTTGAATGGTCGTTAAACAAGGCAGTTGGGCAAGGGGGCACTACGTGTACCGCTAAATATTGGATGCGTCCTTCTGTATGCTTAATTGATAGCGTCGGCTCTCGGGGGGCCTCGTGGAATTATCTATTATTTGTCATAAAGGAACACAGTCTCTCTCTTCCGAAGATTGTGGAATGGAAACCAGCAGATCTCTACCTCATCCTTCCAAACTTCCTTCCTCTCTCTCTCCCCAGGTTATTTCTATTTTCAGCAGTGATCTCAGATTCATAGCCCACACTGTAACGAAACTCGGCACCATTGTGGGGACTTGCAAAAACAAACAAATTTGGGGTTTTTTTTAAAAAAAAAAAACAGGCCATCCTCTCCCTCCACTTTTTGTTCAGCTGTGATCTGAATAAGATAATATTTTAATGCAGAACAAGCCCGGAAGGCTGGAAGGAAGTATATTTTTCAGAGGGAGGGAGGGAGGGAAGGAAGGAAGGAAGAAAGGAAGGACAGGAAGGACAGGAAGGAAGGAAGGAAGGAAGGAAGGAAGGAAGGAAGGAAGGAAGGAAGGAAGGAGAGGAGAGGAGAAGGAGAAAGTGGGAGGGAAGGGAGGAAGGGAGAGGAGGGAGAAAGGAAGGAGAAGGAGGGAGGAAGGAAGGGAGGAGAAGGGGGAGGGAGGGAGAGGGAAGAAAGGGAGAGGAGGAAGGAAGGAGAAGGACAAGAAGGAGAGGGGGAGGAAGGAGAAGGGAGGGAAGGAAGGAAGGACTGGAAAAGAGGAAGGGAAAGGGAGAGGGACGGAGGAAAAAGAAGGGAGAGAGGGGGAGGGAGGAAAGGAGAGGAGAAGGAGGAAGTGGGAAGGGAGGGGAGGGGAGGGAGGGAGAGCAGGGAGGAAGAAAGGAAGGAGTAGGAGGGAGGAAGGAAGGGAGGAGAAGGGGGAGGGAGGGAGGCAGAGTGAGGGAGAAAGGGAGAGGAGGAAGGAAGGAAAAAAGGAGAGAGAGAGGAAGGAGAAGGGAAGGAAGGACAGGAAAAGAGGAAGGGAGAGGGAGGGAGGAAAAAGAAGGGAGAGAGAGGAAGGGAAGGAGGAAAGGAGGGAGGATGGAAGGAATTGGATCATGTCCAATGTTAAAGGAGAAGCCTAAGATCCAATCCCACCTCCACTGGTCTGAACGATGCCCAGTTGTGGCACAAGCTTACCCCCTCCCCCTCCCCCTCATCAAACTGTTCTGAACACCTTAATGCAATTATTCCTATTTATCTCTGGCCAAACAGGGACCATCCTGGCCTTTACAGTCTCCCCAACTCTTTAGATGGTGCGTGCCGAAAATGGCAAGAGAGATTCCCTTAAATGCTGCCTTGTTGGTTTTGGGAGACCCCCCTGGCAGGACCCAACCAGTGTTCCAGGTTTTCTTTTCCCTGTCGAACAACGGAGCGCGGTGGCATCGGTGTTTTGCTTAGCGTATGATTAGACCGGCTCCATCCGTCTAATTTTCACACTGAAAAGAGAGGAGGAAACTTGGGCAGATCCTGGGGAGGGGAGTGAAACCTTGGGTGGATTAAGTCCTCTCTTCCGGCTGCAATCCAAGATTTGCTGCCAGCCGTGGTGCCTTTGTGGGCATCCAATGTTCTTCCCAGCCTGTGCATGTTTTTGGCCCGTTTTGGTTGGCACCTTGGGGCAGAACACGGCAATTTGTCTGTCTTGATTTTTCAGCAGGGCACAAAGAGATTCTTATATGGTGGGGTGCAGGGAAAAAATGTCAAGAAATAAGAGAGTCCTCAGCATTCATTCTGAGCTCAGTATTTGGAGCTTAAATTGTCATCATCCTCTTTTAACGACCCCATAATCCCTTGCGGGGTGGAGTCGGAGTGTTTACTGGCCGGATGACCTTCCTGTCCCCAGAGCGTTTTGTTCAACAGATATATTCTCATTATGTGCCCAGAGAGAGAAATATCTGCCTCTATACCTAGGATCGAACGCACAGCCTCCCGATTGTGAGGCCGAGAGCAAGTATCTGCAGCTTAAACGTCCTGACCTTTGAACAGTTGGTTTGTTTTCTGCTATCATCTCTGGGTCAGGAAAGGAGTGGGGACTTCCCAGCTATACTGAGTCAGACTCTGTGTTTTGTTTTCATGATGAAAGAAAAGTGGAGGAAACAAAACATCTTGAAAGAGGGGGTGTCCCCCCCCAAAAAATGTGTTATTTTTTTCCCCAAAAGGCAACTGGACTTTCCTGGTGTTTTACTTTCTTTTCTTTGAAAACATTTCACTTCTCGTCCAAGAAGCTTCTTCAGTTGTAACTTCAGATTGAAGAAACTACTCAGAGAAGCAAAACTTTTTCAAAGGGGAAAAAAAAACCAATCTAAGTCCAGTTGCCTTTTTTGGGGGGAAAAAACACTTGTCTTTTTGGGGGCGGGGGGAAGCACTTTGGGGACAACTGTGATCTGGAGGACTGAGAATCTTCTGTAGACATCTTGAGAGGTTCTTCAGGGCTAGGATGGAGAGATGCTTTGGACACGTCCCCAAAATAAAAGTCATTGGCTGACTCGGTAAGGAGTGAGTTCTTCTCAACGTGGTTTGTTCAACATGAACCATGGTTCATGAACCAGAGTGGCTGGGTTAGATGGTGAATGAAGCCAGAAAGAAGAAAAAAAAAAAGTATTGTGATATGTGGGTTGATGGGTGCAGGCATCTTAGACAAGCATTGCGGGGGTGGGGTGGATAAGGAGGGCTTTTATATCAAAATGGAAATATTTGCTTGAAAGAGGAACTGTCTTTGGTCCCCAGCTTCATACTGCGCGTACGCAGACACAAACACACACCCCAGCGAAGAAAGGATAGACATTGCTCTGATGGCTGAAAGTTTCGTGCCTTATATATTTCCAATTTCTGAACTGCCCATCTGCCCCCGAGGTGGGGCTCTTTATCCAATGAGGGCTCCTTTGGTACCCTCTGAGCTTGGGTTTTTTTTTTCCTTGCAGATGTTCCATTACCCAAACTAGGTAATATCACCACGGCTAGTGAGGTTTGCTCCCTGTTTAAGACTAGAACGCAACCATTCCCACGAGCAACATCCAGATAAGCGGGGATTAACACCAGAAACAATCGAGCGGAAAACAATACCGTAATCTAGGAACTACAAAGGAGGAAAAAAAAGATGAGTAGGAAAGTGCACCATATGAGAGCAAATCCAACTCCCTTCTAGCATAGAGGATGGTATCTAGTTGAGTAATGGAATGTTTGCTAGAAAACAACCAAGTTCAGAGACCACCAAGGACCTCACGGTACTTCCTCCTCCTCCTCTTCCTCCTCCTCCTCCTCCACAGCCCTTTCCATCTTAACACTGATGGTGTTTCCTAGTTGGGTCATGAAATGTTTGTTAGAAAACAACCAAATTCAGAGACCACCAAGGACCTCACGGTACTCCCTCCTCCTCCTCTTCCTCCTCCTCCTCCTCCTCCTCCTCCACACCCCTTTCCATCTTAACATTGGTGGTGTTTCCTAGTTGGGTCATGAAATGTTTGTTAGAAAACAACCAAGTTCAGAGGGCACCAAGGACCCCACGGTACTTCCTCCTCCTCCACTTCCCCCTCCTCCTCCACACCCCTTTCCATCTTAACACTGATGATGTTTCCTAGTTGGGTCATGAAACGTCTGCTACACACCAACCAAGGTCAGAGAACACCAAGGACCCCGCATTTCAACCCCGACCTACAAAATATTACCTTTTATTCACACTTCCATATATATGTCCCTTAACCCGATGTGTCCATGTGCCTTGGGAATATAGCTTCCAGAATCCCCTAGCTAAAGTGTCCAGAATTAATATACTTGAAACAAATGGTCGTCCTAAAGAAGAAGGTTGTTTGGAGGTTTATATGATATATGGGCCTTCAGGCTCGTCCCATCAATTTGTCTGTCCTTGTGTGTAAAAAAAAAAGCCATTGACCTTGAGTCTTATTGCAAATGTCCCACATTTTTGGAAGTAAGTGGTGACAGAGGTTGGCTTTTTGGACCAGACTTTAAAAGACCATGTGAAAGAATTAAACTTGTAATTTTTAAACATCTTTTTTTTTCTGTTATGTTTTTGTCATTCTTAAGCACCTGGTTTTTTTTGGGGGGGCGGGTTGGTTTTTGACAATGTGTGTATCTCTGTGGCTTTTTTTCCCTTTTGTTTTTTTCCTGTTTGTTATTTTAAAGGCAAGAAAAAGTATTTCTTTTTTTAAAAAAAAAATGATTGCATTACAGAAAAGGAAACTTTTATGTACGTCGTCCAACTTTTACTTGTTTCCAGAGTTTTCAGTATGTTGTGTATGTGTGTTTTCCAAGAAAGTCACAGTGGATAGCTCTGTATTCTTATTTTTATTTATTTATTTGGGGGAGGAACGGCTGTTGATCTATAGCTACAACGTTATTTCAGGTTGAGAAAATGAGGTTTAGTGTGCCCATCTCTCTCTAAATTTACCATTCCTGAAGATGCAGCTCTTTGAACAAAAGAGACCCTGATATGTGTGTGTGTTTTTAATATACTGTTGCTTCCTCGGTCTATCTAGCATCATAGCTTTGGTTCATACATTATACTCGCCTGTAATGTGTCTTGTTAGGTTCTGGCACAGCAGTTGGGAGAGTGAAATCGCTGATTTTCAGAGTCTGTCTTGGGGACCAGCTGTCAGAAATGAAGAGTTGAATGGCCTAATTCCATACAAATCTATGTCCCATGTTTTCGGGACTATCCCTCAGCATGGACCTACTCGATAGGTTGGGCCTGCAGATAATATCTCCACGGAATAGTAAGTCTGGGCGTTGCAGATTGAGATTAGGATTACAGATTTGCAGAGTAGGAAGGGACCTTGTAGGTCATCTAGTCCAACCCCTCACTCAAGCAGGAGACCCTACACCGTCTCTGACAGAGGGCAGTCCAATCTCTTCTGGAAAGCTTCCAGGGATGAAGCTCCCACAGTTTCTGAAGGCAACTTCTGTTCCATGGGTTGATTGTTCTCACTGTCTAAAAGTTTCTCCTTATTTCCAGGTTGAATCTCTCCTTGATCAGTTTCCATCCATTGTTCCTTGTCTGGCCTTCGGGGGCTTCGGATAATAGCTTGACCCCCTCCTCCTCTCTGTGGCAGCCCCTCAAATATTGGAAGGCTGCTCTCCTGTCTCCCCTGGTCCTTCTCTTCCCTAGACTAGCCAAGCCCAGTTCCTGCAACTGTTCATCGTATGTTTGAGCCTCCAGTCCCCTCATCATCCTGGTTGCTCTTCTCTGCACTCTTTCTGGAGTCTCAACATCCTTTTTATAGTGTGGTGACCAAAACTGTATGCAGTACTCTAGGTGTGGCCTTACTAAGGCTTTATAGAGTGGTATTAGTACCTCCCTTGACCGTGATTGTATCCCTCTGTTAATGCACCTTAGGATTGCATTAGGATTGGATGTTGATGGATGGCGGCCTAAAATGGGTAGGCATCAAGTAGGATACAGTGATAGGAGTGACATGACAGCAGTCTTCCAACATCTCAGGGGCTGCCCCAAAGAAGAGGGAGTCAAGCTATTCTCCAAAGCAAATGAGGGCAGGACAAGAAGCAATGGGTGGAAACTAATCAAGGAGAGAAGCAACCTAGAACTAAGGAGAAATTTCCTGAAAGTAAGAACAATTAACCAGTGGAACTCCTTGCCTCCAGATGTTGTGAATGCTCCAACACCGGAGGTTTTTAAAAAGATGTTGGATAGCCATTTGTCTGAAGTGGTGTAGGGTTTCCTGCCTGGGCAGGGGGTTGGACTAGAAGACCTCTAAGGTCCTTTCCAACTCTGTTGTTATTTTTGTTGCTGTAGGTTTTTCTGGGACACAAATGTAACTGCCCTGCAACATACAGTAAATCTCTGTCTAAGCCAACCGAAAGCATCTTGCTGGTTTGGTAGGAGCTAGAATTTCACAATAATTAACCATTGGGAGTCTACCAAATAATCCACCGGTGTTGACTTTCCAAGAGCGATCAAGGTTACAGCTATTTTTTTCCCCCAGCATGCCTTTTTTTTTTAGGCCAAGATCCAAGAATGTTTTGCTCTCTGACATCCTTGTGTTAAGGACCGCCAAGGTGGGTGCTTTATTCTAGGACTTCTGGGTACAGAACGTCAGTTTTTTCCCCTCCTCTCTCCATGACCCAACTTAAACACAGCATTTAACTTCAATCGATTGGCGGTCACCTTGTTTATTTAATGCAGTGGTCTGGAATTGGTTTCGAATACTGCACCGAGCCAAAATATATACTAAGGGTGTCTGTTTGGTTTTGGCTGAGCGTGTTGTTGTGCAAACCCGGCCAACTGTGTGGTTATTTCAGTAAAATAAAGTTAGGTAGATCAGGGCTTAGTGTCGTATGTGAAAACAGCCTGCCTGGAATTTGATGCCTGAAAGGGTTAAAGTGCTATAGCTTAGTGCAGGTGTCAGCAACCCGCTGCTCCGGAGCCTCATGCGGCCCTTTGGACCCTCTGCTGTGGCTCCCTGTTGGGTGATCCTACCACTGGCTGGCCCCGTCCCTCGCCCTCCCCTCCCCTTCGCCTGGCTTGAGAAGGTAGAAATGGGAGGGAGGGAGGAGAAAGGGAGAGGGAGAGAAAGAGAACGGGAGGGAGAGAAAGACAGGGAGAGAGAGAGGAGAGAGAAAGAGAGAGGGGGAGACAGAAAGAGAGAGGAGAGAGAAAGAGAGTGGGAGAGAGAAAGAGAGAGGGGGAGAGAGAGAGCGAGGGAAAGAGGGAGAGAAAGAGAAATGGGGAAGGAGAGAAAGAGAGAAAGAGGGGGGGAGGGAGAGAAAGAGAGAGAGAGCTATGCTGGCTAGAGAATTCTGGGAGTTGAGGTCCACAAGTCTTAAAGTTGCCAAGTTTGGGGACCCCTGGGGTAGAGGGGCTCCTACTTGAGCAGGGGGTTGGACTAGAAGACCTCCAAGGTCCCTTCCAACTCTTATTCTGTTATGCCAGAACATCCAAGCTCAGAGAGCACCACAGTTCAACCCAGAGCTCCAAGTATTCCCTGCTATCGATGCTGGAATCGTTGGTTATATGAGTAGAAACCGTATCAATCATGCCTGAAAGGGAGTTTTTCTAGGGTTCTGTGCGCCCAGTTCATCCCAACATGTTCAAGTTGCAGATGGTGCAATCACAACCATGGAAATCAGCCTTCGTTGGTGTAAAATGCCATATGCCAGCTCTGTCCCCTTCAAAATAATCTCGCTGGAAGATGTCTGCTGCTCAGTATCCTTGGATCATCACAAGGATTTCTACAGATTAAGAGTTGGAAGGGACCTTGTAGGTTATCTAGTCCAACCCCCCCCACCCAAGCAGGAGATCTTACATCATTTCTAACCAATGGCAGTCCAATCTCTTCTTCTTGAAAGCCTCCAGTGATGAAGCTCCCACAACTTCCGAAGGAAACTTCTGTTCCATGGGTTGATGGTTCTCACTGTCAGAAAGTTTCTCCTTATTTCCAGGTTGAATCTCTCCTTGGTCAGTTTCCATCCATTCTTCCTTTTCCTGCCTTAAAATGCTTTGGAAAATAGCTTGACCCCTTCCTCCTCTCTGGGGCAGCCGCTCAAATATTGGAAGACTGCTACCAAGTCTCCCCTGGTTCTTCTCTTCACTGGACTAGCTATGCCCAATTCCTGCAACCATTCTTTATATGTTTTAGTATCCAGGTTTTGACCATCTTAGATAGACTCAGATTAACAGAGTTGGAAGGGACCTTGCAGGTCATCGAGTCCAACCCCCCACCCCCCTACCCAAGCAGGAGACCCTACACCATTTCTGACCCTTGGCCATCCAATCTCTTCTTGAAAGCCTCCAGGGATGAAGCTCCCACAACTTCTCCACTTCTGTTCCGTGGGTTGATAGTCCGTCCAACAGGAAATTTCTCCTTATTTCCAGGTTGAATCTCCCCTTGTTAACGTAGGAAATGAACGTAGTCTAGGAAATTAGGTTAAAGGAACCAGAGGATCTTGAAATTGACACACTTTAAGAGAAGGAGAACCTCCAAGCGTCAGAAAGAGGGGTAAAGTGAGGCACCAGGGATCGGCCGGGGGGGGGGGGGGGCCAAAAATGGGGGGTTGGGGGGGGATTGGGGACCAGAAATGGGAAATAAAAGAGCTTTGCAGCCAGAGAAGAAGGAAGAATCGAGGGGAAGGGAATTAGG
>NW_020769328.1:27209-55124 GCF_900518735.1 Pseudonaja textilis
TTCTTCTTCTTCTTCTTCTTCTTCTTCTTCTTCTTCTTCTTCTTCTGATTCTTCTTCTTCTTCTTCTTCTTCTTCTTCTTCTTCTTCTTCTTCTTCTTCTTCTTCTTCTTCTTCTTCTTCTTCTTCTTCTTCTCCCTTCTCTCTTCTGATTCTTCTTCTGGTTCTTCTTCTTCTGATTCTTCCTCCTCCTCCTCCCATGCTGTCAAGAACACAGGCTGCAATCTCAAACTATCACATAACTCCATATAAGGGGGGGAAATTACTTTAGATTATTTCCAACAGCTAAATCAAGCTACAGTGCTTCATGCTCAAATCTGATCTAATCCCGTTGGCTTTCCAGCTCATAGTTTTTGAAAGGGAGGAACCCACAATAATTAATTTTGGGGGTGGGGGGAATAAAACAGGCAGGCTATCTCAGGCCAACCCTTGGAGACCCATTCTTCTATTTATTTATTTTAAAGTCATCTTTGGACGCAGCGAAAAATGTAACATTTGGTTGCCTTCCAATTCCGAGATCCCCAAACAACTGTGTCTCAGAGGGTTTAAATGCTAAACTAGAATTTGTGTGTGTGAAGATGTCTTCACACACATTTCGTGCTGTCGTGCCTCTTAAGTTTCTCTCCTTTTCGAAACTGTTTTGGGTTGGAGGCCCTTCTACAGAAAGGATCTGTAGTTGGATAGAGTCTGTTTAGATCACTTAGGGCTGCGTTGTTGTGCTTGGATTAGAAAGCATGTAGATTATTTCAAAAGCCTCTGCCTGTAAGGAATGCCGGATTGTTGATCTGTCTCCCTACGAACTCCATACCCTTTGTTAGTTATGCTCTGCCAGCTTTGGGCCACGTTTCTGTACAAGCATTCAATTGTTTGGAGGAAAAAAATTAATTTCTGCAGAGAAAAAAAAAAGAGAGAGAGGGTGGTATGTCCTCTTAAGAGCTGACAGCGTTCCTCCCTGGTGGTAAAGTTCTTTTCCTAAAAAGATGTTCACCAAACAGGAAAGGATCCCGATTTTTCCTACAAATCGCGATCAATAGATACAGATAATCAGAGTTGGAAGGGACCTTGTCGGTCATCTAGTCCAACCCCGCCCCTCCCAAGTGGGAGACCCTACACCATTTCTGACCAATGGAAGTCCAATCTCTTCTTGAAAGCCTCCAGTGATGATGCTCCCACAACTTCTGAAGGCAACTTCTGTTCCAAGGGTTGATTGTTCTCACTGTCAGAAAGTTTCTCCTTATTTCCTGGTTGAATCTCTCCTTGTTCAGTTTCCATCCATTATTTCTTGTCTGGCCTTCAGGGCCTTTGGAAAATAGCTTGACCCCCTCCTCTCTCTGGCAGCCCCTCAAATATTAGAAGACTGCTATCATGTCTCCCCTGGTCCTTCTCTTCCCTAGACTGGCCAGGCCCAGTTCCTGCAACCGTTCGTTGTATGTTTTAGTCTCTAGTCCCCTCATTATCTTTGCATTTTTCTAGAGTCTCAACGTCTTTTTATAGTGTGGTGACCAAAACTGGATGCAGTACTCTAGTGTGGTCTTGCTAAGGCTTTATAGAGCAGGTGAAGGTCTCTCTGACCACAAGGATTGTAGTAGTTTGGAACGGAAGAAATATCGAACCTGCGGTAGATGTGAGGAAAACACTCTCACCAATTTGGAAACTTGGTTTCCACAGGGTGCCAAACCATGTTTGGGGATTGGGAAACCGTGACACACTGACATGTAAAGCACACACAGCCACATTGTGGCTTGGCCAGTGGGTGAAGAAGGCAAGCTTTGGTTTGGGGGGCATTGGGGTTGAAATCAAGGTTAGCTGTAGTTGAGAAGATCTGCTTTGGAAGCATTTGAGAAGAGGTTGGAACCCGGTTCACCAAAGTTTAACCAAAACTTCTTACCTTTGGTGTAGATCTAACCATCTGTCACCAAAGGTTGCTGTTTCCGCTTGATTTGCCTTTGGAAGTTGGTTTGTTTACATTCTACCTTTATTATTTGTATAAATCAGTTAAGGCAGCAAACACACACAGTATTCCTCCCTCCTCCTATTTTTCTCCACAACAGCCCTGTGAGGACGGTTGTGAGAGGAAGGGACTGGGCCAAAGTCACCCAGCTGGCTTTCATGTCCCAGGACTAGAATTCACGATCTCCTGGTTACTAACCTGGCACCTTAACTACTAAGACCAAACCAAGCTCTCATCATTAAACAAAGATTTGTGGTATGAAGTTCAGAGTTTCCTACCTGCTTAACGAAACCCCTTTTTGTCTTGTGATTACAGGGATCCGTTAAGAGGAAAGTGGCCGATGACGCATCTCCAGCCTCCGGCGCCATGCCCGACGTCCTCTTCCCAAGCGAGAGTAAGCGGCTTTGCCTTGATGACGTCACGCTTTCCATGGGTCCTGGGACCAATTCTGTTTCGTGCCCCGATATGCAAAGTTCTCCCTTTTCCACCAGTCACGGGACTTCCTCTATGCCCGGACATGGGATGCTCCTTGAAAATAACCACATGAATGGGAGCAGGATTGGATCTCCATTTTCCGTCCCACCGAACACGGACGTTGGACCGAAAGGGCCCCTCGGGGGCCATTACGGCGAAAAAGGGAGCAACATTCACGCGGTGGACCAGGAACTTCAAGATTTGTTGGAAGAGTTGACCAAGATGCCGGACCCTTCTCCCAACGAATTGGACCTTGAGAAGATCTTAGGGAGCAAACCTGACGAGCCCATGGGGAACCTGGCCCACCCACCCACCGCCATGAACAGCTCTTCCAAATCTTCTCCGCAGGGCACCCCCTTGGACAACCACCTGCCCAACAAAGATTTTTCTCCTGGATGCAACCCAAGCGGTGAGTCCCCGCAGATGACGCCTTCTTCTGGAGCCAGCTACTCGGTTCCGTCTCAGAACAAGGCTGTCGCTTCGCCCATTTCTTCAACCGCGCCCAACAAGGGCCAAAGCCAGGCCATCCATATGCCCGGGACAAATTGGCACGCCCAACAGTTGAAGCACTTAGCCAGCAAGCAAACGCCAACTTCCAAACCACCAAACTGGCCCACCATCTCATCTCAAGGCCTTTCGCCTCCTTACCGCCAAGGGTCTTCTCCCCACCACCAGCCCTTCAGTCCTCAAAATGTCATGATCTCTGGCATGGCTCCCAACGGCCTTCCGGGAAGCAACATTCAGAGCCCACAAAACCCCCTGCTCTCCAGCATCACGTCCAACAGTAACCCGCCCGGAGGTCTGTCTCCACCTTTTGGGCCAGAGAAGCTCTCCAGTCCGGTCCTCAATCAGCAATCCTTCAGCCCGCCCAATTCCATCATGCCCAACATTTCAGCCAACAGCATTAAAAGTTCTCCCAATGCTGGACCTTCGCCGTACAGGCCGGAGAAGCTTTCTAGCCCGGCTTTGCACCAACAACCTTTCAGCCCTCAAAGCACCTTGATCGCCAACCCAACGCCGACCAGCAACCCAACCAACATGCCAAGTTCCCTCTACAAACCCATGTCGTCCATCCAGTCCAAGAACATGAACGTCATCATGACGCAGTCTTCCAACAGTATCCAACCAGGGTTGGGGAGCGAAGGTCCTGTTGCCCAAGACCAGTTCTCTTTCAGCAACACCAAGCCCCTTTCCCATTTCAGTTCAGAGACCGCCCCTCCCCAGAAGATGTCGCCGATGGCTTCCACCACAGGGCAGCAGTCACTCATGCACTACCTTCAGCAACAAGCTGCAACCTCGCCGCAAACCCAGCAAGTTAACAACAACCAGTTCCTGCAGCAGCAGCTCCGCCAGTTGATGCAGCCATCTCGGATTCAACAGCGGCACGTCCAGCCATCCCCGTTGTCATCACAGGTGCGGCAGGTAAGCCCACAGAGGTGGCTTTTGTCCTTTGTCCACATACCATGGTCCTTACCTGTCACTGTCTTCTCTGATCTCTTCCATCACCATCATTTAACGACCCCAGAATCCCTTGCGGGGTGAGTCTGGGCAACTGAATGGAGCTAGCAGAGTGTTTATGGGCAGGATGCCCTTCCTGTCACCAGAGTGGGGTTTTGTTCAGCAGATATATTCTCATTGTGCCCAGAGAGAGAAATATCTGCCTCTACCTTGGATTGAGCCTTGGCGGCGCAGTGGTTAAGAGTGGTTAAGGGGGGTGGGGGCGACATTGGCTGGAAGGGCGGGGATTTCAATCTTCTTGGGGTCGTCATTGCAATAGATTGAAGAGTTTACAAAGAGCAAATCCCGGCTGGGTTGTTCGCTTTAAAGCCTCGTTTGAATTTCTCTGTGGCCGTTTTTGGATTTTAATTTTGAGGTCGGTCTTATAAGTTGTTTGGGCTCCCTGTCTGTGTCTCTGTGAAAACCCTTTTGAGTGTGGAGAAAAACATAATTCTTTCTCTGTTTGACTGGGCTTCCTCGGTAAACTTGCGTAGGTTGTATTTACCTAGAAGGAAGACTTAAGTTACTGTCTCATCTTCCTTTGGGGAAAGCAGTTAGCATTTTTTTTTTAAAAAAAAAGGTTTTGAGCAAACTTTCTTTTCCCAGCTTTGTCCAAATCAGAGACGACTTCTTTTTATAGCTAAAAGGTTTGCTCTGGGGGAGAGGGGAAAGGCACCTGGCCAATATCACCTGTTAACGGTGCTCAAGACAAAAATCTGAAGTCAGCAAGCAAATCCTCCTGGTTACAAAGGACTCCGTCGATCCCAAAACTACATAGTAGCTTAGCTTGATGGGCTTGAGATGGTTGGATGGATGAAATAGGATGGACAGATGAGATAAGATGGATGGATGGATGGGATGGGATAGGATGGATGGATGGATGGATGGATGATTGAATGGGATAGGATGGAAGGATGGGTGAGTGGATGAGTGAATGGATGGATGGATGGATGGATGGATGAGTGAATGGATGGATGGATGGGATAAGATGGATGGATGGGATAAGATGGATGGATGGGATAAGATGGGTGAGTGGATGGGTGAGTGAATGGACAGAAGGATGAATGGATGGATGAGTGGGTAGATGGATGGATGAGTGAATGGATGGATGGATGGATTGATGGATGGGATAGGATGGGTGGGTAGGGCGAGTGTATGGACAGAAGGATGGGTGGATGAGTGGATGGATGGATGGATAGATGGGATAAGATGGATGGGATAGGATGGAAGGATGAGTGAATGAGTGAATAGACAGAAGGGATGCATGGATGGGTAGGTGAATGGACAAAAGGATGGATGGATGGATGGATGGATGGATGGATGGATGGATGGATACTACACCATGGTCAGTGTTAGCAGCCACATAGATGGGTTATCTGTCCTCAGATGATCCTTCAAATCTTTGAGTAACACAATCATCACCAGTACAACTTCCTTTTCTTCTTTCCTTCCTTCTTTCCTCTTTCCCGGGCATTATAGCCTCCTCCATAGAGTTGGATCTCCCTATATAAGGGGTCCAAAATAAGATAATTTGAACCTGATCCATTTTTTCCCTCAAGGGAGAACTCAGTCCTGGGATCCATTTGTTCACTGCTTTTGCGTGAGACTCATTTCCCAGGTGCAGCCAGGCTGAAGAAAGAAAGGTGGTTTCAACCCTCTGAATTAAAAGATTAATTTAAAGGCATCATCATTATCTGGTCATCTTTTGTGGAAGGATGTTTCTGTTGGCTTTGGAGTTGATGCTCTCCACCCAGAATTGCAGCTAGCTACATAAATGGAAATATAAATAGAAGTTGGACCTCAGAACTGGGAATGTTGATTTAAGAGAGTTTCCTGATTCATGTCATCACCAAGTTATGGTCTGTTTAACTAGGGTTTACTGAAGGCTGGGTCCATATAGAGGGCTAAATCAAGGACTTGTTAAATGCATTAAATATGATTATCAATGTTTTATTTGTGGTAAAAGGAAGGATATATTTGCTAAATGAAATGTTATATTTAAAAAAAAACTGTTAGGGAATATTTTTGGAAATTGTAGTGGCATAACTGAAAGTCAGAACTGAGATGGAATTGGGAAGGGGAAAATAATGGAATACATTTTTTAAACAATAAGTTGATGTAAGATAAAGAAAGGAAACTAGAATTTGAATGAGGGTGATTAAGTATATGTGAAAAAGAAATAGCTAAGGTTTCATAACATGTTATTGGATGTAAAAGGAAGATAATTGAATATACGGATTGATATGCAAATAAGATCCTGAAATATTGGAAACTAAATAATGAGAATTTTGGAAATAATAAATTTAGGTAGGAATATGAGAAGTATATAAGTTTATTAAAGTTAATATATATTAAATACTATTCTAATTGCTTTAAAATGTAAAACACCCAGGTGTCATATTGTTCACATATTCATTATGTATGGAAAAATTTAAAAAAAAACTTCATATATATAAAAAGGGCAGTAGCTCTTTTGAATTCTATATAGTGCAGTGCTGGTGTGGTGTGAGGCGGGTTCGGTTCAATGTGTGGAGGGTGAATGGTGTGTGTTTGTGCTTATTTCATGGTTGTGATGTGCACTGAAGATGGTGTTGGATTGCGTTGTACGAGGTGCAAGGATAATAAAGTAAACTAAACTAAACTAAAAGAGAGCTAAATCGAAGCAACCACGTGGCAGTTTAGTGCTATGTGAATCCAGTTGCCGTTGGGGGTGAGATCCTAGGAAAATATTCAACCTGGCTTTCCATGAAGGGCATAGGGTGCCAACCTACAGGGATTATTGTGTATCCTGAGATTAAAACCTGACTTTTGGGGCCCCGTAACAGTGTGGGCACTCACTGACCTGCCAGCTGTAGTTGCAAAAGCCCCAACTGATGTAGGAACGAGCAGCTGCTGAGCTGTTTCTGCCTTGTGCGGTGATCCTCCTTTCTGTAGGGATCTGGTTACACCCTCGATAATAAAAGCAAAGGATCTCTGGAGGCGAATTCACTCCTGGAATCTTGCTGGCAAGCAAAGGATTTGAGCAGAGAGCCAACTGCTGGGGAAAAGACTGTGAGAACAGCTTGGGTGTTGGGTGTAGGGCAAATAAATGCCTGCATTGCCCATTCATCAGAATTGAGCGAGTGAAGAGAAGGACCAGGGGAGACAGGAGAGCAGTCTTCCAATATTGGAGGGGCTGCCACAGAGAGGAGGAAGCGGGGTCAAGCTATTTTCCAAGGCACCTGAAGGCCAGACAAGGAATAATAGATGGAAACTGAACAAGGAGAGATTCATCTTGGAAATAAGGAGGAATTTTCTGACAGTGAGGACAATCAACCCATGGAACAGAAGTTGCTTTCAGAAATTGTGGGAGCTTCATTGCTGGAAGCTTTCAAGAAGAGACTGGACTGCCATGGGTCAGAAATAGGGTAGGGTCTTCTGCTTGGGCAAGGGGGGTTGGACTAGATGACCTACAAGGTTCCTTCCAACTCTGTTAATCTGTTAAAGATATAAACGAGTGAGCTGGAAGGGACCTTGGAGGTCTTCTAGTCCAACCCACTGCTTAAGCAGGAAACCCAATACAATGTGAGACAAGTGGCTGTCCAGTCTCTTCCTTGACTTAAGTCCAATCACTTGACTACAGAAGGTACGATGGAAAAAAGGGACCTAGAACCCAGTTCCAATGTTCCAATATGCCCTCCATAGTCATGTGACTGCATTATGGAGACTCCACAACCATTTACATTTACGGCCATTTTTGCAGCATCTGTGATCACGGGACCACAGACATTTTGTACATTTGATGATGTTTTCACCAAAAACAAGTGTTTATTCCTGGTTGTCAGCAAAAATATCCCATCACGAACAACCTAGTATTGACTTAACTTACTGACCATAATGGGCAGGCTCCGTTACGATTGTAAGTCAGGGACTGCCTGCATTGAGAGAATGAAACATCAGGGATTAATGATTTTTTTTAACCATCTCTCTGAACCCCAAAAGTGCTTTTTTTTTTTTTTCAAGAGGCAACTGGATTTTCTGGATTTTTTCTCTGAGGACATTTTGCTTCTCATCCAAGAAGCTTCTTCAACTCTGAGAGCAGAAGAAGCTTTTGAGAGAAGCTGAGGAAGCTTCTGGGATGAGAAGTAAAACCTCTTCAGAGCAAAAACACAAAGTCCACTTATCTCTTGGGGAAAAAAAAGGACATTTGGGGCAACCATGACCTGGATGATTTGAGAATCTCCATAGACCTATTCCTCTGAATGCATTTGGCCAGGTGGGGAATTCTGGGAGTTGAAGTCCTCAGGTATTAAAATTGCCAAGGGTGGACACCCCTGCTGTAGAAGAAAAAAAGGAGGAAATTCAAGGGGGCTGAAGGCTGGAGGATTGATGACGCCTTCTGTTGGGAAATAAAGATTCCATTTATTTCCTTTTCTCAATTTCCTCTCTTTATCCTGGTGCTAAGAGGACAGGTGCGGGGATCTTTTCTTAGAACAATAAAAGCTCCAGTCTATTGTGATGATAAATACGAGCACTGAGAATATTCACATTTTTCAAATCAGTTCAGTAAACTTGTAGATGCCTGGCTGGTGTTATTTTTATTTTTTTGTGCAACTAGGGAGGACTTATAACATTAATTATGTCACTAATGACAGGCCTGCTTTTATATCGCTGCTTAAGCCATCTCTGAATAACAAGCCAGTAAAGGATCAGGGCAATTCTTTTAAAGAGCTTTAATGAATTTATTACAAACTGGGCATTCCAAGGAGGATCCCTAAAGCAAACTATAGAGAGATAAGTAGATTATCGCCATTCTTGGTGGTGCTAACAAGTTTTTCTTCCAACAATTCTCTTTTCTTGCGAGGGAAGATTGGAAACATCTGTTGATTAATTGCAGAATGCGGGAAATCATCCAATTATTCATATGTCCATACGAGTTTTTATTAATTTTTAAGAAAAAGGAGAGGCTTTTTCCTTAAGGGAACTTCCTAATTTAATCAGAAGAGTCCATCCAAACTATCCGATTTTGCTTCATTTTCATAACGTTCAGCAGGTTTGAAATCTTCTTCTTACCTGGTTTGGCAATGAGCAAGAAAGCGTCAACCATTTCTCTTATTATTGGCAAGAAACCTGTAGGTTCGTGTCCACAAAATGATTAAGAGTCAAGCTTGGGATGAAAGGGGCCTTTACCTGTAGCTTAAACACCCTTGAAAATACCTGTGATATGAATTCATTTGGTTAACTAGCAAGGAATTTCTTCAGATGTTGTATCAAATGTCTTCCCGGCTGGGTTTTATCTTAAACTGCTGTCATTTTACAAGTCTTTGAAAACGATCAAAGACATTTCTCCAATGTGGTACTTTATGAAATGCATTGAAGTAGAGATGTGGACAGGAAGGCAGAAGATAGAAATAGGATATGTAGCTTTGCACAGCCTGAGAAGTTCAAAAGTGATCGGAGACTACCATCGAATTTACACAGAACCAGGGCCAACTTGCCATGGGGCAATTTAGCAATTCAGTTTTAACGATTGGAAACAAATAAACATCATTTATTTTAACGTTTGCCATGCACCTTTCATTCTGTCCCTCCTTTTGCATCCTTTCTTTTTTTTAAAAATGGAAAAACCTTTATTAAACATTGAAAAACATCAAATGCAAAATACAATACAACTCATTAAGGCAAAAAAAAACACCGTAAACGTTACAAACCATTTTGACGGTGCTTACATATCAGTTATTGTTCCCACGCATATTTCATATCCCTGGTTGTTCTCATACATTATCCTTCTTGTACTATTCATTCCTTATTTCCTCGCTTATTTCTGTCGTTTATCCATTTGTACCAGTTTTCCCAAACTGTGAAATACTTTGAGTCTTCCTTTGCTTTTAATTTTAGAGTAAGTCGGTCCATTTCAGTGCAATCGTAGATCCTTTCTTTAATGATTCTATTCCACCATGTCTTTGATGTTAGGGTTACTCTTGTCCTACTACTAGTTGGCTGTGGTGAGTTGGCTGCAGTGAATGGTCATAGACCCCGAATTGTAGGCTGTGGATATTAAATACCAGGAAAAGTTTGTGTTCTGACCTAGGCTTTCCAAAAGCACAAAGCTGGCTCCTCGTCCACACAAAAACGCTTTTATTTAGTTTAAAGTGAATTCCTCTCCAGCAAAGTCCTGGCGAACAGTCTTTCAAGAGATTGCACAGCTACAGACCTTTATCAGGCTGGCAGAGTTGCCAGGCCGATATCTTCCAGACGCCACTCTGTAGAAGACAATACTTGGTAAGAAGTCAGGAACAGATCTTCATCCTAATGAATTGAATTAATTGTCTCCTGTAAATACCACTCCCCTTTTGCTTCTCTTTATTTCCTATGGGAGGGGCCATTCACCGTCCACCTGAGCCTTTACTCCCAAGTCAACTCTTGTTCCTTAACTGTTCCCTTCTTCTGGCAGCTCTGTGCATGCGCACACTAGGAACAGGCTCCAGCTGTTCTTCTTCCCCACTGATCTCCGACTTCAAAGGCAGCTGATAACTGTCAGACGGCCCTGGCCCCATCTCTGCCTCCAATGCAGAGCACTGGTCAGAGCCTTCCCCAGCCTCCAGGACTGGCCCACGTTCCTCCCCAACCTCACTGTCCGAGTCTGCGCCGTTGGCTGGCCACAACAGCTTGCAGGTTTCTTACATGGATGCTGGACTAGACTGCTTGATCTTCAGGGATGTCCATAAGTCAAAAAAAAAGATTGGGATGAGGGCCACAATGCTACGGTTGAAGCTTGGCCTGGTGTATGCAACATGTATTAGAAACAACAATAACAACGGAAAGAGCTTCAATCACAACTTTGTAATCCTCGTCCTGGTTTTCTTGACCCTGCTTTGCAGAGCCCCCTGATCTGCTTTGATGCCAAAAGGTCGCCCCAGCTTGTGGCACAAGGTTGATTGTACTCATTGACAGGTACAGTTCAAGGTACAAGGTACAAGGTTGATTGTACCCATTGAAACAATCTCTCACAAGGTCTTGAGGATGCTGGGTGTGTGGCTGCTAGCATGAAGAGGGACTGATCGAAAGCATCAAAGGTGATTGTGAGACGCTTGGATGAAGAGGCCTCTTTCATTCCAGACAGTAAACCTCATCGTGGTTTAAAAACAATAACAATCCTGAGAATGCTTTCAGTTCCCATTTACTGGGTCACTTCAGTGGATCAAAAACTCAAGAGGGGGAAAACAGTGGCCCTGATACAGGATATGAGGAGCAGAAAAAATAAGCAAGAACGTCCTTCTTAGAGTCCCCAAATCCCTTCGCCAGGTAAACCCAAGGCTGTGAGTTTGCAGAAGCTCAGAATAACAAGAGCTGGGAGGGTCCTTGGAGGTCTTCCAGCCCAACCCCTTGTTCAAATAGGAGATCCTATACCACTCCAAACAAACGGTTGTCCCAATTTCTTCTTAAAACGTCCAGGGATAGAGCACCCACAACTTCTGAAGGCAAGACATCATGATGATTCATCATCCTCCCGGTCAGGAAATTTCTCCTTTAAGTTCTAGGTTTGCTTCTCTCCTCGATTAGTTGTGTCCTACAAGCTCTCTAGGTTGGGCCCATTCCACGTGTTAGACTTAGCACGCTGAGGCTCACAGGTGTACATTCTTGCTTTGAGTGGAGTCACTCAAAGCAAGAATGTGGTTTAGTAATTTCCACGTTACAGGTTTGGCCTCTCTAATTAGGAGCAAGGAATTCATCCCCAACAATGAATCAGGCCCTTTTGAAAAAAAAAAAAGGAATTTCAGTCCTCTGGATGACTCGAGAGGTTCTGTACCTTTTAACCCCCTGGCCATCCTTCGCCAGGGGAGGTCCCCACAAGCCAGCAGGAAAAAGGTGCAAACCTAAGTTTAAATTTGGAGAAGATAGGAAGAGCAATGGGAGGATTCAGCTTCTTACTCAATCGGTTGCTTTCCAGGGAAAGTTTCCCCGTTGAAACATAAAATGAATATTCCAAGTGCTCCGTCAATTTCTAGCATTCGTTCTCAGCCAAAGGTAGCAGTTATGGTTATCATGCTCCTTCTATTGCCATACACTTTCCCCAATTTTGTACGGCTGTATACAGGACAAAAGTGTCCTCAGTTGTGTGGACTTGGTCTTTCAAGGTCTTTCCATGCTGGTTGTAGGTTTGTGAAATTGACCTTCCAACATTCTAGACTCTTCTTAGAATTGAGACTCTAGATTCTAGCTCTCTAGACAATTTTCCTACGTTCTGGGCCTGTGATGCTAAACGTAATGTGAAAAATATTAGATTCTCCATCCAACATCCCATGGGTGAAGCTCTCTACAGGGCCTCCGTACGGCTTGGAGGAGATGGGAGTTGTAGTCTGTCAGAACCAGAAAGGATCAGATCAAGATGAAGGAGTTCAGCCTGAATGGAGCTCGAATGAGTGTTGAATGAGGAGAAAGGATCCATGATCCAGACCTTCTCATGACCCACGATCGGAATAACTCGGGATGTGATATCTTTGTGGTCTTTTCTGAAAGAGCAGTGGAGGGTTATCTTCAGTGAGTTTTAGAATAACAGTATGACAGAGTTGGGAATGGTCCTTGGAGGTCTTCTAGTTCAGGAGTCTCCAGCCTTAGCAACTTTAAGACTTGTGGACTTCAAGTCCCAGAATTCTAGGAGTTGAAGTCCATAAGTCTTAAAAGTTGCTAAGGTTGGAGAGCCCTGTTCTAGTCCAACCCTTTGCCCTGGCACGAGACCCAAGACCATTTCAGACAAATGGCTTCCGGTCTCTTCTCAAAAGCCTCCAGTGATGGGGCACCCACAACTTCTGGGGACAGATTGTTCCACTGGTGAGGAAATGTCTCCTTAGTTCTAGCTTGCTTCTCTCCTTGATTAGCTTCCATCCATTGTTTCTTGTCCTGCTTTGGAGAATAGCTTGACTCCCTCTTCTTTGGGGCAGCCCCCGAGATATTGGAAGGCTGCTCTCATGTCACCCCTGGTCCTTCTTTTTATCAAAGTAGACATAACCCAATTCCAGCAACCCTTCTTTATATGTTTTAGTCTCCAGTCTCCTAATCGTCTTCATTGCTCTTCTCTGCACGCCAGTGGTGGGATTCAATTTTTTTTACTACTGGTTCTGTGGGTGTGGCTTGTTGGGCATGGCAGAGGAAGGATACTGCCAAATCCCCCTTCCTTCCCCACCCCACTGACCTGCTTTCCAGCTCCGTTCTCCTGTGCAGGGCAACCAAAGAAGACCCGGCCAATCAGCTGAGACTCGGGAGGCGGAGAATAGATGGGGGGCGGCAGGGCCAATCAGAGGCGATATTTGCAGGTGCTCCAAACTATTCCAAATTTCCGCTACTTGGTTCTCCACAACTGGTCAGAGCCTGCTGAATACCCACCTCTGCTGCGTGCTTTCCAGAGCCTCCACCTCTTTCCAACTGGCCCCTTCTCTTTTACGCAAGCGTTATTTTTGCAAATGTGAGTCAGGTCGGCCTTGTTTGTCTCCCACTGAAGTCTTCTTCATCCTGGAGCGTGGCAAGTATTTACAGAGGGGAAAAAGAATGTGGACAATAGCCAGGAAGAAGAAAGAACAATCAGGCAGAAAGTGGGATTTTGTAGGAGGTCCAGGGACAGCCTTGAGTGGCGGGGGGGGGGGGGGGGCAGGCGCTGGAGGGTAGACTGTGGGCAAGGGGGGTAGTGGAGAGATGTGGGTTGCACTGGGCTGGTGCGTGCTTTACGTGTCTTTTATTTTAGAGACGTCGAGGTTGCGTTCCAAAAACTAAACCTTCTTGGACCAGCCTGTGTTTTCATTCCAGCCACTCCTATCTTAGATCTTGTCTGTAGCTCAACCAGACAATTCGTCAAAAACGCCTCTTCCCTGAGAGAATGAGGAGATCGGATCGGATCTAGTCTCTCTTTATCTGAAGCCCAAAGCCTTGATTGTTAAACATTGACAAGTATCGATACAGGGTGGGGGGTGTTTCATGTTGTAGGAAACTGAGGCTCTGAAGGATATACCTGGAGCGGGAAGGTATTTAAAAGGCCTACGGTGATTGATCGAAGAAGAGAAAGTGGTTTGCAAAGAACCTAGGAGGAGAAGCAGGACTTTTTATTTATGTTTTATTTATTTTATTTTGTCAAGCGATTATAAGATAACAGGTATAAGTATAAACATAGTTATGAATACATCAGATGGGTACATGTAAGAAAAATAAAAAGAAACAATAGGACAGGGACGGTAGGCATGTTGATACGCTTATGCACACCCCCTACAGACCTCTTAGGAAAGGGGTGAGGTCAACAGTAGACAGTCTAAGGTTAAAGTTTTTGGGGTTTGGGGAAGAAACCACAGAGGCAGGTAGAGTATTCCAGACATTGACCCCTCTGTTGCTGAAGTCGTATTTCCTGCAATCGAGTTTGGTGCGATTAACCCTGAGTTTGTATCTATTGTGTGCTCTTGTGTTGTTATGGTTGAAGCTGAAGTATTCATTGACAGGTAGGACATTGCAATGTATGATTTTATATACTAAGATTGGACCGAAGGCAGCGTAGTTCTAGGTTTTCTAGGTCTGGAATTTCAAGTCTGGTGGCATAAGGGATTCTGCAATGAGTAGAGGACCTGCTAGACAACTACTATGATCCCTGGAATGTTGTTGTTGTTAGTTGTGAAGTCATGTCCAACCCATCATGATCCCATGGACTACGTTCCTCCAGGCCTTCCTGTCCTCTGCCATCTTCTGGAGTCCATTTAAGGTCATGGTGACCTCTTCAGTGACTCCATCCAGCCACCTCCTTCTCTGCTGTCCCCTTCTTCTTTTGTCTTCAATTTTTCCCAGCATTTGGCTCTTCTCCAGGGAGTCCTTCCTTCTCATGAGGTGGCCAAAGTCTTTGAGTTCCATCTTCAGGATCTGGCCTTCTAAAGAGCAGTCAGGGTGGATCTCCTCTAGGACCAACTGGTTGGATGGCCTTGCAGTCCAAGGGGCTTGCAGGAGTCTTCTCCAGCCCCAGAGTTCAAAGGCCTCCATTCTTTGGTGCTCAGCCTTCCTTACGGTCCAACTTTCACAGCCATGCATTGCAACTGGGAAAACCACAGCCTTGACTCTACGCACTTTGGTTGGCAGGGGAATGTCTCTGCTTTTTAGTTATGCTGTCTAGATTTGCCTGGAATGTTAATAAGGGCCAACCAATAACTTCTCTTCTAGGACCTGCTGTGCTCAGTGCCTCTTTCTCTTTGAATTCATTTGCATTCTTTCCATTTTTTAAAAAAGAAAAAAAGAAAGGGAAGTTAGGAAAGTACTATCTTCAAACAAAGTCTCTGTTTCCAAGAATGCCTCTGCCCCCACCCCCAGAGGAGGGAGAGAAGGAGGAAGAGGGGAAGAAAGAGAAGCAGAGATGAAAGATAGCTTCTTGGAGGCCCAGAGCAAGTGGTGAGGAGCAAGCTCACCGCTATGGGTATTTTGAGGCAGGCCAAGCTTGTAATGTTAGGATGTCCCTAACATGCCCTCAAAATTTCAGAAGAAGCCGTGAAAGATGACTAGTGTGTAGATGACTTCAAGAATCCTTCTTGAATGCAGGCTGTTGACACGAGTCCCTCTGGAGCCTAGAATGCTGGTTGCAAGTTCTTTTTTTTGTCCACATTCCACTAGACTGATTTCATTGTGTAAAGAACAAGTAGAAGTTGTGTTGAAGGGGTTAAGCTGTTGCTCGTACCTTCACTGGTCAATGAGATTCGACACATCTTAAGTTGGTTTTCTTAACCTTTGTAGGCTCTTCTAAACCAGGAGTCTCCAAACTATGACTTGTGGACTTTAAGACTCGTGGACTTCAACTTCCCACGGCTGGCTGGGGAATTCTGGGAGTTGAAGTCCACGAGAAAGTTGCAAAGTTTGGAGAGAGCCTTCTTCTGAAATCTAGGTAGAAAGATTGAAGGAACTGGGTGTATTTTGTCTTGAAAAAAGACAGCTATAGGGGAGGATAAGGGACCAGCTCTTCAAATACCCCCTAAAAGGTGAAGACCAATTTCCTTTTCACCCCCACACATGCAGAGAAACATTCCAAGAAAACAAGTTCTGATTGAACCCTTCCTGAGAGTGTAAGAGCAAGTCAACAATGGAACCAGAAACCATTCTTCTCTAGATGTTCCCGGTAGAAGATGGATGGTCCTTTGGATCACAGGATCTGGTAGCTTAAATAACCCCTTCCATGGGAGCAGTCTTCTTTTTTACTTCCTCTTTTACCACTTCAGGAGTCCAGGGAGATACACAATTCTGGATCTTGCTCTTCTGGTGGCCTCAATCCTTCTCAGTTGAGGTGGCTGTAGGGTTTCTTTGAGGTTGTCTCTCCTTACCCCCTTCCATGGGACACAAGGCATTATATTTATGTAACTTCTGCATGGTGGTCTTATTTTAGCAAAATGTGATCAAAGCTCTCACTTTTTTCCTGACCGTGTCCCAAAGCGGGACGTGACTCTTACCGAGTCCAAGAAGGTACTTTGCTCCAACAAGATGAGGACCTTTAAGTTCCTTCTCCAGAATACAAAGGAGAGAAAAATTTCTCCTCCTCCATCCGGAGCAGCTGACAACAGGGACAACTCTCAGTGCACACAAATATACACACACACACATTTCCCTGACACTCTTCTCCCTCTCAACAACGCACCCAGCCGCCTCCCTTCTTTCCCTCCACCCCACCCTAAGGTCCCTGCCGTCTGCAGCAGCTGTCTTATCCACCTTAATGCCAGGCAAGTTCTGGCGAGGAAAATCCCAACTTTGCTCTTGCCTGGAGGCACTAATGGGGCTGATGTGGGCTTATCAAGGTGAGGTTCAACTTAGACAAGAGGAAAGTCGGTAATTACACGGTGAGGAATGCTGCCTATTTCAAAGCGGGTTAACAAGTCATAAAAGGTAAAAAGGTAGACTTCAGAAGAGGGCTCTCTCCAAACTTTGCAACTTTCTCCTGGACTTCAACTCCCAGAATTCCCCAGCCAGCCGTGGGAAGTTGAAGTCCACGAGTCTTAAAGGTTCCCCTCACACATATGTGCTAGACGTTTCCAGCTCTAGGGGGCGGTGCTCATCTCCGTTACAAAGCCGAAGAGCCAGCGCTGTCCGAAGACGTCTCCGTGGTCATGTGGTTGGCATGACTAAACATCCGAAGGTGCATGGAACGCTGTTACCTTCCCACCAAAGTGGTCCTTATTTTTCTACTTGCATTTTTTACAAGCTTTCCAACTGCTAGGTTGGCAGAAGCTGGGACAAGGAATGGGAGCTCACTCCATTCCGCAGTGCTAGGGATTCGAACCCCCGAACTGCCGACCTTTCTGATCAACAAGCTCAGCATCTTAGCCACTGTGTCACCTAATAACAAGTCATGCCTCCTCCTGCTGAACCTGGGTGGGTGGAGGGGAGCACTAAGCAACCAGGGGGAAAACTCCACGGGGCTGTGACCTGGGAACATCTTGTGGGTCCTTCTCTGGAGCTGTGAGTCTGCGGGTTTTGAAAAATTCCTCTTTGTCCAAAGCTAGCAGCAAGCAAGGGAGGGAAACCCAACCTTTGGAAGGTCTCAAAGCTTCTTGGTAGCAATAGGACTGTTGCTGAAGTTCAGCCTTGGGCTCAAGGGTCTTCAAACCTGGCAAGTTTAAGACTGGTGGGCTTCAACTCCCAGAATGCCTGAGTTAACATGACTGGAGGAGGAATTCTGGGAATTGAAGTCCACCAGTCTTCAAGCGGTCAAGTTTGAAGAGCTCTGCTTTGGCTGATTGAAACAAAGCCTGGGCGCTCTTTAGATAAGGGAGACCCAGGAATGGAAGATGTTGGGTGAGGAAGGTGTCAAGGAAGTTTGAGGCAGCTTGACCCGGTTGCAGATGCAAAGAATTTGCATCAGGAGGGTCATTTCTGCCCCAGAGAGGAGGAAGGGGTCAAGATATTTTCCAAAGCCCCCGAAGGCCAGACGAGGAATAATGGATGGAAACTGATCCAGGAGAGATTCAACCTAGAAACAAGGAGGAATTTTCTGACAGTGAGAACCATCAACCCATGGAACAGAAGTTGCCCTCGGAAGTTGTGGGAGCTTCATCACTTGAGACTTTCAAGAAAAGACTGGACTGCCATCGGTCAGAAATGGTGTAGGGTCTCCTGCTTGGGCAAGAGGTTGGACTAGATAGACCGGTTGGATGGCCTTGCAGTCCAAGGGACTCGCAGGCGTCTCCTCCTCCAGCCCCAGAGTTCAAAGGACTCCATTCTTTGGCGCTCAGCCTTCCTTACGGTCCAACTTTCACAGCCATACATTGCAACTGGGAAAACCACAGCCTTGACTCTACGCACTTTGGTTGGCAGGGGGATGCCTCTGCTTTTGAGTGTGCTGTCTAGATTGGCCATAGCTTTCCTCCCCAGGAGCAAGCGTCTTAGCCCAAGAAATAAATGTGCCTCCTTTTCTAATGCTGATTAACCAGATGTCCTCCTTTCCCCCCCACCTTCCATCATAAATTCATCAGGGCCGGGAGAGGTTTCCCCCCCACACACACACACACACATCCCTGCTCATGTGCTTTGCTGAAGCACAGGGTGCCCTCTTTCACACGTCTTGCCACACTGCTGTTGGTTATAATCTGACTGCCCTGGCCAGAGTCCCTCCACCACAACGACAGCAACAACAACTACCAAAAGTTTACAACTGCCCTGATTACGGCTTTTATTGACCGAACGGTGCACAAATTGGGTTGCAGCAGCCTTTAGAATCAGGAATCAAATCCCGGGAAGCGTTAGCCGGAGCTTAAGATCAGGGCTCCCATTTCCGAGTTGTGTAACGATGGAAGCGGAAAAACAAAAACAATCAAAATTGGGAGAAGGCATTTGTGTGTGTGTGTGAGTGAGTGAGTGAGTGAGTGAGTGAGTGAGAGTGGGGGGAGGTTGTTTCTTGCAACCTTACTTGGGCGTGTGTGTATGTAAGTATGTATGTATGTATGTATGTATGTATGCATGTATGTACAAATAACATGCTAGGATGTTCAATTTTCTAGGGTAGCTTCTTGAAAAAACTTTCTAAGGAAAATGAACTGAGTTTCTCTCTCTCTCTCTCTCTTTCTCTCTCTCTCTCTCTCTCTGTTTTTCTCTGTTTCTCCCTGTCTCTCTCTCTCTCTCTGCCTCTCTCTCTGTCTCTGTCTGTCTCTGTTTCGCTCTCTCTATGTTTCTCTCTGTGTCTCTTGCTCTTTTTGTCTCTGTCTTTCTCTCTCTTTCTGTCTTTCTCTTTCTCTCTCTGTCTATCTCTCTGTGTGTCTTTTTCTCTCTGTCTTTTTCTCTGTCTCTCTCTTTCTGTCTTTATCTCTCTCTCTGTCTCTCTCTCTCTCTCTCTCTCTTTGTCTGGGCATTTGGGAGAAATTTTTGTGTGTGGGTGGGGGGAAAACAAAGCCACATTTGTTAGCAGGAACTGGCATTGTTTCTCTGAATGGGGAGCGAAGACTGAATTCCCTTCACTGAGTTCCTTCTACATCTGCAGCTCTGGAAACAGATGATTCACAGTTTGACTGCTAATACAAGGGGGGGCAGCAGAGCCCCCATGAATAAACAGCCCTGTTCAGTCTCCGGGGTTAAAAAAGAAAAAGAAAAAAAAAGAAAAGACAAGCACTCTGCCTAAGTGTGTGTTGCTCACGCTGCAGTTTTAGCCGATGCTAAAATTGAGAGCACGAAATCAAAACACCACCTCTCTTGGTGTTGCACCTCCGGCATTTTTCTTAAATAATGTCCAATCAGGAGGAAGATCAATTAGCCAGTTGTTGAGCATTAAACTTAGATGCAAAATACGGTATTTTCCAAAGTAGCAAAACACTACTTCTTCCTCTTTTGGATGTCCTTCCAAGCAACGTTGATTTTTTTTTTTTAATTTCCTCCTCTTCCCCTTCCCAGAAAATAAATAAATGCCTTTTCGGTATTCCTTCCAGTCTGCAAATGCTCTTGTTCAGATATGAAAACATTCATGGGATAATTGCATATTAATGGAGAGCTCGTTTCCCCCAAGAGGTATCTTATCTCCCCATGTTTTGTTACTCACACTACTTTCAGAAATAGCTACGATCAAAGCAGAAGAGATGCCTAACTTGCCCGTTGATTCAATTCTTTTAGAGTTCCCGGCAAGCTCATTTAGAGCACCAATTCAACAGTTTCTGCTTATTTTTCTGCATTTTGGCAAACTTGGAGCTATCAGACAGAAAGCTACTTCAGGGGGTTAACTTTCTACAGATTTTTAGATTAGATTAGATTCAACTTTATTGTCATTGCTCATGAACACAGGCAACGAAATGCAGTTAGCATCTAACCAGAAGTGCAAAAGAGCAATGAAGTATAAATATATATACATACAGATATACAAAATGTATAACTATATATGGATATGCAGAATATCTATGAATATACGGAATATATGTCGATGGAAGGAATATATACGACTGTACAGAGTGTTTGTGAACATGTTGAATATAAGTATAATGCACAGAGCGTTTGTACAAGATGCATTACTTCCAAAGTCTAGGATGAACAGGTATATCTGTCGGGATTTATTTTTGTCCCAAACTAGCAATCGCCTTGAAAATCAGATTTATTCCTGCAGCTGGGAAAGAGAAGCAGGTTGTGTGTCTGGAATCCAAGGCCCAACAGAGGGGAAAAGAGTTTAGCCAGGGGTCTTCTTACAAGGCATTTGCATTTGAGGGTTGTAGCTTCGTTTGGGCTTTTCATCTACCTTCCTCTCTTTCTCGATAACTTCTTTTCTACCACCCCTGAATATATTGCAATCTTTGGGGGCAGAGAAATTGCCCTGAGTTGAAATATAGGAGAGTGCTAAAGTAGAAAACTCATTTTTACCTTCTGAATGAAAGGGAGGGGGAGGCAAAGTCTTAGAAAGTCTGCAAAGTCCTTTGTTCAGAAAACAATGGCCCCCGTTGGTCCATTCAGTGGGTTTTAATGTCTGTTTTAGTTAGGGATTTACTGCCCTGTTTTGTGCAGTATTCGTGCGTGCCAAGGATTATTGATTTTCATTGAAGTGAGCAGGACTGGACAGCTAAAGTATGTCGGATTTTATACCCTTTTTTTATGGACTGCGTCGACTGGGATATATTCTGTATATCCTCAGACTGATCTCTAAGCCTCAAAAAACTCTGAGACAGGCTCCCATCGAGAAGCCACCAATAAATCCCAATTTTAAGGGGGGAAACGCTTAAATTACACGGAGGGGAAATATTACCTCTGTCTTTAATTGATTTCGGGTGGATGGGTTGGATTTTTTTAAAATCAAATTTAGGGTTTCTGCCTCCCCAGTCAAACTAAATCATGGCTACCTATTTTAGCTAAGCGTGGCCCTTGTCTACGGGTGATGTGTTAATTTTGCTTGGGCGTTATTGTTTATTTTGTGTTTTTGATCTTCATGTTCGTGCCCTGCCCAGACACTGTTTGGATGGGGGCAGATCAGAAATACTGCAAAACAAACAAGCACAACACACACACACACACACACACACACACACACACACACACCATGCACAGATACAGAGACACAGAAATATTGCAAAACAAGCGAAAGCTCATACATAGATTTAGATGCACACAACAAACACAAAGAAACACGTGCATACGATCAGTTTGCAAAAGAAGCTAAAGCACACATGTAGATATCCACACAACCAAAATACTTGCAAAACAGACACACGCACACACAAACACACAACTTCTGTTCATTAAACACTCGCCACTGAAAAGCGGAGCTCCTCCTCCTGTTTCCTGGGCACTTTTAGTGGCGCTAAAGAGATGATAATGATGATTTTAAAAAGAGGAACTGAACTTCCCACTTCAACCTCTACTCCCAACCTACAAGCAGGTGAAAACCGTATCTTAGTTGGCCTGAGCCAGCCTCATCTGTTCTGGCCAGATTTGTGCGGGCAGTGGAGGCCTGAAAAGGGACCTTCAACATTCTCAAGGCCTTGACTTTAATATACTTTATCATTGATAATGATCACATAGTAATAGCAATATTAGCTTATCCATACTAGTAAACCTTCATTATATGAATTAATCATTCTCTTAAACTCTTTAAGTTTCTAACTTCTGTTTCGGTTAACTAACCATTGGTAAAATAAGTCCCATGTTAAAAAGTGCTCTGTTTCTTCCTTCTCCTTTATTTTGAGTGTTAATCTATCCATCTCTGCGCATTCTAATATTTTTCAGTATTATTATTACAATTTCATCTGTAGGGATCTCTTCATTTTTCCACTGTTGTGCAAGGACAGTTCTCTCTGCTCTGCGGTTTCTTAGCTCTTTTTGCTTCATTAAACTGAATGAACAGGGGAGTCAAACAGAAATATATAGTTGAATTGTGGGGGTCGAACAAAAATACATATTCGATTAGCATTCTTCACCTCTCTGCTCAACACAGTTAGAATAAAAAAAGAAGAGAATGGCATGTGGTCACGTTTGGAGCTTACCAGGGGTCAGGTTCAACAAGGAAGCAGCATCTCCTTGTTCCTGGGACAGCATAGGATTCTTGTCTGTTTCTCCAGTTGGTTTGTTCATCTCTCTAACCTAGTTTGGGGCTAGGTCAGGAAACGATGCCTTGGTAAGACCACACTTACAATATTGCATCCAGTTTTGGTTCTCGTGTTAGAGAAGAAGTGTTGAGATTTTAGAAAGAGTACAGAGAAGAGCCACAAAGATAACCAGGGGATTGGAGGCTGAAACATACAAAGAACGGTTGCAGGAATTGGGGGTGTCTGGTTTCATGAAAAGAAGGACCAAGGCTGACATGATAGCAGTCTTCCAATATCTGCCATAAAGAAGAGAAGTTCAACTTATTCTCCAAAGCCCCCTGAAGGCAGGACAAGAAGCAATGGATGGAAATTAATCAAGGAGAGAAGCAACCTAGAACTAAGGAGAAATTTCCTGACAGTGAGGACAACTAACCAGTGGAATGGCTAGTCTCTAGAAATGGTGGGTGTTCCAACACTGGTGTTTTTTTAAGAAGAGATTGAACAAGCATTTGCCTGAAATGGTATAGGGCAGGAGCCTCCAACCTTGGCAACTTTAAGACTTGTGGACTTCAACTCCCAGAATTCCTCAGCAGCTTTGCTGGCTGAGGAATTCTGGGTGTTGAAGTCCACAAGTCTTAAAGTTGCCACGGTTGGAGACCCCTGGTATAGGGTCTCCTGCTTGAGCAGGGGGTTGGACTAGATGACCTCCCTTCCAACTCTGCTGTTCTGAAGTTCTCATCTAGAAGAGTTTCCTCAAAAGCTGTGGGGGATCATAAAAAGACTCTTTGCCTGCAACGAACAACGGTCTCCTCCGAGGAAAAGATGTGGGAGAATCTCGAGATCTTCTGCCCATTTTCTTCCATGTTCAGACACAGGTTGTTTCTCGACTCCATAGCTACTTCCTCCTTTCTCGTCTTTTTTTTCTTCTCTCTCTCTCCGCCAGCCTGGCGAGCTGAGCTTTGAAAACAAAACAGAGAAGGAGATGATCGGAGTTCAGGCAGGGTGGAGATGTTGTTTCCTCTTATTTTCAGCCCAAGAGGCTGGGCCACTGAAGACGTCAGGAGAAGCGGGTGACTTTATCTTTGTCCAGCATTTATTTGCGGAAACAGACCGCTGCCTCCAGAGAGAGAGAGAGAGAGAGAGAGAGATCAGCCCTGGTTGGTTTCCACGCAGCCCGGAAGAGAAATCAGGAAGGCCTTTTAGGTCCATTCTTGGGCCAGCGAGACGAAAAAAAAAAAAAAAAGGCAGCCGTTTCCAGCGGCCTCTGCTCAGCTGTAAAAAAAAATAAAACCTCTGAGACAGGCCAGAATACAATCAGCTCTGTGTGTGTTTCCCTGACCAACAATCACAACTGGGAAGAGTTCTGTCTAGGGAGACAAAAGTGAGCTAGCAGACGACGGTCTTCCTGAAACCCCAGTTGGGCACCAGACGGCGAAAGGAAGGGACAGCAGGCGGCGTTATGGCGACGGAGGGCTCCGGGCCAAGAAGCCAAGTTGGGCGTCGTTGGCTTGCAGCTCAAGAGTTCAGCCCTTGGCTTTTCGCGGCCTCCCAAGCCTTTCCAAGACCAGCTGCGCCGTCCTCCTGTCCAGTTTCCCCACCAAAACAACAACACACTGCCAAAGCTGAACAACTCCAACCTCTAAAGGAAATAGTCACACTTTTCCAAGCTCCTGAAGTTTGTGTTGCTTCTCTGCTAGGTTTTGGATCTTTTCAGAGGTGCAGAAATCGTTGCACATTGTGGGGTCCCTGGTGCTCTCTGAGTTCGGTTATTCTCATGTTAGCAAGATGACTCCCACAAACTCTGACAGGGCAAGCTATTAGTATGTAGAAATACACCTACCCCACTCCCTTCTAGCACTGTTGATGTTACCTAGTTGGGTAATAAAACTCTTGCAAGAAAACCACCAAGCTCAGAGAGCGCCAAGGACCCCACCGTTCAACCCCGTGTTACAGATATTTTCTTCTATAGTTACAAAATGTTCTCCCTCTAGTTGTTGTTCCTTATCATCTCTCCTCAACCTGGCCATGTTCCACAGCCTGGAGTCTGAGCAGTTAAGCCTGTTGTTGTTGTTGTTTTAAATTAAACTTGATTGAATAGCTTTGAATCATCAACAATCATTAAATAGCTTTGAATCATCAACAGCCAAACCGCTGCGCAAGGAAGTCCACTTTTTAAATAAAATGGTTTGAGTTTGACTGCTCAAGATCTAGATGTTAAGAAAGAGCCAGAGGATGGAGGAGGAAGGCCTTTTCAGGCCACAAAGACAATCCCAGACGTAGTCATGGAATTTTAAAAAAATGGCGGGGCGGGTGGTTAATTTTTTATATATACAGGAAGTCCAATGATTCAATGCCAGTACCAATAGTAGTTTTTGGAAAAGTTCTGTTTGAAATTCCAGAAAACTCCTCGATCTGGAATGGACAACCTGGCATCCTTTATTTTGGACTTCCAACTCCTTTCAGCCAGCATGGACAATGAAAAAAATATTTTGTCTGGCTGAGATCCAACACACTTAGATGACGCCAGATGGCTACCTCCTGTTGTGGACATTATTGGAGTTAGTTGGACATCTGTGTGTCCCTGAGCACGGCCGAGAAAGAAGAAGAGGTGAGGAAGACAAGCGCAGAATTCCATGTTGATATGAAATAATCTACGTAAACTTGGGTGGCAGGGTATATTTTGTATTTTCTCAAAAATTCAGTAGGGGTGGGACAGATCCCTGGGATTTTTTAGATCCATAAAATTGCTAAGGGACAGAAGTTTCTTTCACTCATGTCCACAGCCAAAACGTTGTGCTGTTTGTTCTGACCAAAGCTTCCTGAGACCATAATTACGCACATGCTTAGTTCAAACCACTCTTTGTTTTATTTCAACGCTGGGAATTATGTGCATTCCCAGCCTGTAATGAGTCCCAAACAGTCCCTTGAGATAAGCACCCACCTTTCTCTCCTTTGAATGGCTGCCAACAACTAAAGTGCCAAAGTAACTGGAAAAAAAAAAAAACAAAGTACAAAGTCAACATGGAGCTTCAGAGTTTAAACCAACCAGAACAAACAGAGCTGCTTCCTGCAAAGGCTCCTGTCCCTTTGCTCCTCCTTTATGTCTTATGAGAGGGCCAATCACCTCCAAGCCTTACTCCCGAGTTGCCCCTTTTGTCTCAGCTGCTCTTGCCTTCTAGCAGCTCTGTGCATGCACACACTGGGACCAGGCTCCCCCTGTTCCTCTGCCTCGCTACTGCCAGATTCTGGAGGCTCCGGAATCAGCACACAACTCCCAGATGGCCCTGGCCCCATCTCTGCATCGGATGCAGGACCCTTGTCCAAGTCCTCTCCAGACTCCCAAATTGGCCCATGTTCTTCCCTACTGTCTGGTTCTGCTGCCATCTCCGCAGGCTGCCGGCGAACCACAACACTGTTTCTCATTTCAGGGGTGTCACTTTCTCTCTTGTCTGACAACCTCCACTTCGACCAAGAAATGGCTCCCCATCTTGACTCTTCTGCAATTTATTTTGCCTTTCTTTCTTAGCATGTTCACCATCGATCGACATCCATCCGTTGTTTTTTTTCCCAGCTTATATCTTGGGTTGCTTGTGAGATTATTTGAGGTGGGACAAATACTCTCATTTTTGCGATACTTATTATTTAGGGTAGGTTTTCATCTCAACTTGTTGTCATGCCTACACTACTGAGCTAAATAGGAGCCAGCCGTGTGCAGCAGCAGCCAAAAAAGCCAATGCAATCCTAAGTTGTATTAACAGAGGGATACAATCAAGATCAAGAGAGGTACTACCTCTACAAAGCCTTAGTAAGACCACACCTAGAGTACTGCATCCAGTTTTGGTCACCATATTATAAAAAAGAGGTTGGGACTCAAGAAAAAGTACAGAGAAGAGCAACCAGGATGATTAAGGGACTGGAGGCTAAAACATACAATGAAAGTTTGCAGGAACTGGGCCTGGCTAGACTAGGGAAGAGAAGGACCAGGGGAGACAGGAGAGCATCTTCCAATATTTGAGGGGCTGCCACAGAGAGGAGGAAGGGATCAAGCTATTCTCCAAAGCCCCTGAAAGCCAGACAAGGAACAATGGATTGAAACTGAACAAGGAGAGATTCAACCTGGAAATAAGGAGAAACTTTCTGACAGTGAGAACACTCAACCGATGGAACAGAAGTTGCCTTCGGAAGTTGTGGTAGCTTCATCCCTGGAGGCTTTCAAGAAGAGATTGGACTGCCATCTGTCAGAAATGGTGTAGGGTCTCCTGCTTGGGCAGAGGGGTTAGACTAGATGAGCTTCAAGGCCCAACTCTGGTTATCTGTTATCGTGAGTTCCATCTGGATTCACAATTACTCTTCGCTATTGTGTTGATCTTGCCTTCTGATCTCATAACCTTTTTTTGTTTGTTTGTTAATGCTGTGGACAGCTGAAAAGTTCCCTTCCACCCCTAGAGAAACCTACTTTATTGCTTGAAAGTGGTGCCTATTTTTAATGGAAACCAAACGGCTGGTGGTTTCGAGAGTTGACGCTCAAGAGTTGAATTCCCCCATCTCGTTTATTAGGTTACATTCCCAGAGTGAATACTACATGCAGGGTTGGAGTAAGCATTACATCATCATCCTCACCGTCATCGTTGGCCTCCAGGGAGGACTGGAAGCGTGGTAGAAACATCTTGATGTCACCAAACGAGCAGGTGGACGTTGTCAAGTCTATACGAGAGGCAGGATGGAGCCAAGTAAACACGAAAAACGTCTTAGAGGATTCGTGTGCCTAGTCTGCTGCTGATCTCCCAACACGAGGAGCTTCACATTTGGCTCAGGGGAGAACTTGCGGAGCCTGTGGGCTGGGATTTGAACCCTTCCTCTCTAGAAACGCTCCAGAAATGTGTGGCTGTGTATATACTAAGGACAACTTAGCATTGTGTTGGGGATTCCCACATAGATCAATGAATCTGAAAGAAGAGCTGACTTATGGAAAGCTTATGGGACAATAAATGTGTCCATTAGGCTGTGAGATGTCCTAGGAGTCCAGAGACCAGGTTTAATTTCGTTCCAGCGTCCTGAAGAACCTTCTTGGCTTCCTCCTCCTCCTCCTCTCCCTTTTTCTCCTTTTCTTTTCCTCCTCCTCCCCCTTCCCTTCTTCTTGTTTTTCTCCTCCTTCATTCTCCTTTTCTCCTCCTCCTTTTCTCTTCCTCCTCCTCCTTTCTCCTTTGCTTCTTATTACTTTTCCTCCTTCTCTTCTTGCTCTTCTGCTCCTCTTTCTTTCTCCTTTTCTCTTCCTCCTTTCCTCCTCCTCCTCCTTTCCTCCTCTTCCTCCTCCTCCTTTTTTCTTCCTCCTCCTCCTTTCTCCTCCTCATCCTCCTTTTCTCCTCCTCCTTTCTCCTTTTTTTCTTATTTTCCTCCATCTCTTCTTGTCCTTCTCTTTCTTTCTCCTTTTCTCTTCCTCCTCCTCCTTTTCTCCTTTCCTCCTCCTCTTCTCCTTTCCTCCTCCTCCTCCTCCTCCTCCTCCTCCTCCTCCTCCTCCTCCTCCTCCTC
>NW_020769328.1:62527-74567 GCF_900518735.1 Pseudonaja textilis
AGAAAGAAAGAAAGAAAGAAAGAAAGAAAGAAAGAAAGAAAGAAAGAGAGGAAGGAAGGAAGGAAGGAAGGAAGGAAGGAAGGGAGAGAAAGATCTTGAAGACAGATGGGGAAGCAATCTGATTGAAGTTATAACTCAACCAGCAGCGACCACTCATTTATAGATCACTCACGATACAATCAGCTTTGCAAGTTAAAGCTTGCAATCCTGCCTATTTTTGGGTAGGGAGGTTCATTCTTCCCTCTATTAGAGAATAGGGAAAAAAATGTTCCACGGGTTGCCTTTATTTTCCCCGAAGGAATCAGAGTTGAGAAGGATCCTGGTTGCTTCATTACAGCTAGTAAATCTCTTAAAAAGGGAGAAAAATGACCAAACTATTTTCTTTTTCTTTTCTTTTTTCTTTTAAATTGGTCAATAGCTTTTATATACATACTTCATGCAATCTGGCTGGGCCTTTTAAATGCAAAAGCAAGTGAGTTTCCTTAGAAGCAGTGCAAGCGAAGCGGGGTTTTTTTTTGTGCACATAACAAAACACACACACACAGAGGCACACACACACAGGGTTCGTGAGTTTTTTTGATGCTGTATTGGTCACGTGGGAGTTAACTCACAGCTGTTCCACTTGTTTGTCTCTGGTTTCAGTCAAAAGGAGATGCTAACACTTCCCACTAGTGGCAAAAATGATGAACTTTCGTTGTTGTCGTCTTCTCCGAAAACACAATATTTGAAAACTCCGGAAAACTTTCTTACTGTCCAAATTTTCTCGGACAATAGGATTGTCTTTCGTTGCACCAAAACCTGGCCTTTGGGGAGAAGGGGAATGGGTGGGCAGTCCATTCTATTCTCTTTTTCGAAATTTCCTTCCCAAATCTTCCCAAATTCTTTGGCCCGGGGACCTTCCCGAAAACCAAGAACCCCCTCCCAAAAAAAAATATTTCTCCCTTACTCCACAGTGGCGGGGAAAGGGGTTACAGACACGATGCTTTGATCTAACGAAATTTGACTTTGATTCTTGCTGGGCTTTCTCTCCTTACAATTTCCCATCAGGGTGGTCCTCGGCTTACAACTGCAACGGAGCCCGACATTTTTGTTGCTAAGCGAGCTTTGTCCCATTTTACGAACTTTCTGTAGTTAGTGACACGGCTGTTCAGGGAATCTGGCTTCCTTATTATACCTTTGTGCGTTGGAAAGTCTTAAAAAGCGAACACCTGAACCAGTGATGGGATTCAAAAAAAATTTTTTCCTACTGGTTCTGTGGGCGTGGCTTGGTGGGAGTAGCTTGGTGGGAGTAGCTTGGTAGGCGTGGCAGGGGAAGGATACTGCAAAATCTCCATTCCCACTCCACCCCACTAACCTGCTTTCCAGCTCCGTTCTCCTGTGCAGGGCAACCAGAGAAGACCCAGCCAATCAGCTGGGACTCAGGAGGCGGAGAATAGATGGGGCGGGGCCAGTCAGAGGTGGGATTTGCTGGGTTCTCTGAACTACTCAACATTTCCGCTACCAATTCTCCAGAACTGGTTCGAACCAGCTGTAGACCAACTCTGACCTGACCTGAAAGCTTTCTTTTGAATCGAATTCAGATGAATGCTTGGTCAGCACAATAGTCTCTTTGTAATAGGCTACCTCAAAGTCCTGGCCTTAGGAGAAACCTTGGAGACTTAGTTTTAGTTCACTTGATTGTCATTGCACCTTGCATGACGACATGAAATGCCATCTTCAGTGTACATTATGACTATGAAAATAAACACAAACACACCTCCTTCACATTCTATACATTGAATTGAAACCCCCTGATATTGCATTCATATTGCACTATACAGTAGAATTCAATAGAGTTACTGCCCTGGGATAGAAGCTGTTTTTCAGCCTATTTGTCCTTGTTTTTATTACTGTCCTGTACTATCTGCCAGATGGTAATAGTTCAAAAAAAAATGTCCAAGATGAGATGGATCTTTGAGAATGTTTTGAACTTTCTTAAGGCCGCGGGAGCTCTAAAGCTCTTCCAAAGAGGGGAGAGGGCAGCCCATGGTCCTCTGGGCAATGACCTTAATCCTCTGGAGTGCTTTCCTATCTGCCCCTGTGCAATTGGCAAACCATACAGAGGTGGAGTAAGTAAAGATACTCTCTCTGGTGCACCAGTAGATGGTCGCTAACAGTTTTTCATTCATTGTTGTTTCCTGAGAAGCCTCAGGTCGTATAATCTCTGCTGGGCCCTTTTGACCAGGGTTGCAATGTGAGCACCCCAAGTCAGGTCCTCTTTTAGGGTAACACCTAGAAACTTAAAACTGGCCACTTGAGTCCACTCGGTCTCCATTGATAAGCAAGGGCTGGAGGTCTGATCTCTTCCTTCTGTAGTCCACTATAACCTCCTTGGTCTTATTGGTGTTGAGGACCAAGTTCTTGTCTCCACGCCACGAAAGCAAGATCAGGTTACGGTAAGCTGGTCGGCGGGCTTCAGCACACCCAGGAGGTGAATTGGTGCGCGCACCTTTCAAAACGCAGGCCGAGCAAATTGAAAACCTGCGTCTTTCCGGTGGCTCTGCTGGCAGCCTTATTTATTCTGAGCTGTCTCTTTGACAAACACCCGTGGGAGGCTCAGATATCAGGAGGAGAGAAGAGGCGGGGAAGTGGTGGGTTTAGCTACAGAAAGTAAAGCAGAAGAGAGGGCTCTTGAAGGATCTGAAGAGGGGTGAAAACTAGAAGGCCACCACCGTTTACAGAGCACAAGCTCCTACCCAAGGACGGGTGCCAAGTTTCCAAATTGCAGGTGCCCGTTGAGTATGCCGAGCGGAGTTTCCTCAGTGTTGACCGTGGAAATAATATATGAGCCGTGTCTTCAGTATTGGCTTGGGGACAGGCAAGGCACTGTCCAGGCATCAACCCACATGGAAATTCTGCGACCTGCTGCCAACTTTCTGAAGGATTTCATTTCGGGAATGAGAATCTCAGTGCTGGTGAGCGCCACAGGGATTTTTGGCATCCATCGGGCATCCAACTTGGTTGCCTTCAGCAGCTGACCCTGAGAAGGAGGACTCCAGAACTTCGCAGCTGTTGGCTTTGCAAACAGGGCTGGAAAACCTGGCCTGGTGGCTCCTCTAACACGGACCTCCTGATACAGAAGGGCAGGTCAACATCTAGGAAGCATCTTGGAGCTTTGCACAAAGTGTAGTGGAATACACCCCATTGCACTCATCATAACTTTGGTTAGGACCCAGGAACTGTATTGGCCATTGAGATGGTCACCAGGTTAATGAGGTTTTTTGGGCCGAGGGAGGTGTTGTAACAATGAAATGTTTACTCTTTTCAGTACTACAAAACTCTTGGCTGCTTTTGTGGAATGGGCAAACGCAATGAATGCCCTTCTACTACCCCTTTTAGATTCTCCCAGTGAGTTGATGCAGAAGTGTTTTTCAGAAGTTGTGGCATGTCCAAACCAAACCAATGTCACTGAACGTCTTTGATTTAAAAAAAAAAACCTTCCATTAAGCAAAGGCCAGGAGGGAGGGAATTCTCCAACGGGGCTGCGGATGTTACTCCGTCTCTACTCTTCTCCCGTCCTACTTTGCTCTCCTGGAAAAAAACACAGCCCGAAGTTTCCGGGCTAACTTCCTGTTTTCTTCATTTTGGCATGGCCCTTGTGGTGAGGTGTCCAACGGCATCTCCCCCCCCCCCCACCCCGACTTCTCTCTCGGTGGCTTATCTCCTGATAACACCACCTCTCAAAACAAAAGGTCCAGACTTCCATGGGCCAAACAAAGGAAGTGTGGTCCAGTTTCAAACAGTCTGGCTATGCAGCATGTACGCCAGTAATAACAACAGGTCACCCATAATGTAGATTGCTACAAAGGGGTGGATGGGGCAGTTGGCTCCCGTGCTGGGCTGTTTTATATCTTAGTTGTGCATTCATACGTTACATAGATCTCATTTCTACTCTAAGAGCAGGAGCATCAGCCATCTTGCTTAAGCTGGAGGAATCGTGAAGACTTGTCTCCTCAGGTTCTAGGTAGCCTTGTAAAATGAGACAGTAAATACAATTATCTTGTTGGACAGGAACTTTTGCCAGTTAGGGGTCAATGGCAGATGGTCTGGAGGCAGGTCAGCCTGGTGTCTTCATTCTTAATTCTTAATTATGGAAGAGAAGTTGCCTTCAGAGGTGGTGGGAGCTTCATCACTGGAAGCTTTCAAAGAGAGATTGGACTGCCATCGGTCAGAAATGGTGCAGGGTCTCCTGCTTGGGTGGGGGGTTGGACTAGATGACCTACAAAGACCCTTCCCACTCTGTTAATCCATTAAATCTGTTGATTTAAAAGTCTCCGCCAGAGAAATTGAGGAGAGAAGTGTAATAAGTAGAGCAGCTCTAGTTAATATTTCTTCCTCTTTTCTCCATGGAGGATCATGGGATTAAAGAGATTGTAACTTGTCCCTGTTGGAGGAAGGCATTGTGAGGAGATGCTGAAGGCTCCTCTCCGTCACTTAGGTGAGGGAGCCAACGTTGTCTGAAGACGCTTCTGTGGTCACGTGGCCAGCATGGGTATATGCCAAAGGTGCATGGAACCCAGTTACCTTCTGACCAAAGTGGGTACCTATTTATCTACTTGCATTTACATGATTTTGAACTGCTGCGTGAATAGAAGGAACTTGCTGGTAGCGCCTACTCTGTTGCTTTCTGTCTTAGCTCTTGCATCCTCATTAATGTTCAGAGAGGACCTGTTTTTGGTTATTGTTGTTGAGATTTAGGAACTGAAAGTACATTGGCGTTCAGCCATCTTCTTCCTCCGATTGAGGGAAAAGATCCTTTTGGTTTGCTTTCTTCCACAAGAAGTCAAGTTCTCCTGACCTGAGTGGTATCTGCTAACCTGTCTTTTGAAAGACGGGATGGCCAAAGGTTGTGGACAAATATCACCTTCTTTATTCTGCTATCCTTTCTCAAGTTCTCTGCCTTTCTGAACTTCCTACGATGAGAGCAGGTTTCCAAGGACCATCAAGGCAGCCAAAGAGGCTGCAGAATGAAGGAAGGATTAGTCATATTAAAACCCAACCTTTGCAGTTACACATCCTTGTCTCTTCTAAAAATAAACTCTGAAACGTCTTCTGAGGAAGCCTGAATATCAATTAGAAAAACAGAAGGTTCTTTTCTGGGAAAAGAGAATGTTCACGGAACTCAAGGGTAGATTCCTTCAAGAGTGGCACAAGTAGGGTCCTCAACAAATGCCTTGACTCAAAGAGGCTAACGTGGCCATCAAATTTCAATTGTTAACACAACAGAGAAAAATGGCTACGTTCACAAAATATGAGCATATCTCTATTCAATATAATTTAATTAGCAGCAGAAATATCCAACTGTGGCTGTAAGTCGAGAACTATTGTAGAGCTACTGGGTCTGTTCTGAGATACTGTGTTTCCCCCAAAATAGGACCCTGTCTTATATATATATATATTTTGCCACCAAAAAAGGCACCAGGTCTTACTTTCAGGGGATGTCATCCACTGACTAACCTCACTTGGGTGTGTCGCTGCCTGGCCTCCTTTTCATAGTCAGAGGCCTTCAGGAACTACTTCTTCTGCAGCCAGCGGGACTTTCCTGAAGGCCTCTGCAGCCGATAACAGAGCTCTGGATCGATCCAGAGCTTTGTTATCAGCTACAGAGGCCTTCAGGAAAGCCTTGATGGCTGCAGAAGAAATGGACCAGAAAGAAATGGGGTCAGGGTGTGTGAGGCCTGGCTACAATTGTCCAAAGGTGAGTAGTAGGGCAGCTCCACCCACTCATCCACACCCTAGCCTAATTTTTACCAGTCCACTCTAGAGTTTATTTTGGGGGTAGGACTTATATTGGGCACACATGTAAAAATCAAGCTAGGACTTACTTTCAGGGTAGGTTGTATTTTCAGGGCAGTGTACCGGGGTCTCTAGAAGCCTTGATCATCACCTTCCTCTTTCGATTCAGCAGGGCATTGTAGGAGAAGAGCAAGCAGAACTGGGGGTGGAGTTAAGTGTGACCCAGTCTAGAGTCCCTTACATTCCCATAAACAAGGAGCACAGTGCCCTACACGGTTAGTGTTGAAGGTTAGCAAGCCTGCGTTTGAGACCCGAGAGCTGCCATGGGGCAGGGTTGAGCTCCTGTCCTTCACTCCCGCTCCTGCTGGGGACATGAAAGGAGCCCCAGCTGGGCATCCCACAGGCCCAAGGTTGACTCAGCCTTCCATCCTTCTGAGGTGAATAAAACGAGGACCCAGATATTTGGGGGCAATAGGCTGACTCTGTAAACTGCTTAGAGAGGGCTGTAAAAATACCATGAAGCAGTATATAAGTTTTAAGTGCTAGTACTTGCAGAGGGAGGGAGGGAGGGAGGAAGGAAGGAAGGAAATCATAGTGGTACAGTAGTTACAAGGCAGTATTACAGACTGACTTTGCTCACTGTCAAGAGATTGATCCTGACTGGCTCAAGATTGACTCAGCCTTCCATCCTACTAAAGTCTGTAAAATGAGAACCCAGATTGTTGGAGGGGCAGGAGGCTGACTCTGTAAACAGCTTAGGGAGGGCCGTAAAGCACTGTGAAGCGGCATATAAGTCTAAGTGTGATTGCTAATCAACCCAGAAGCACCTTCTGACAAGGATGCCATTTTCACAAATAGTCTTCAGTCCAGCCCTTCCTGAATTCCACTGACCCTTATCAGGCTCAAGGGTTGCATTTCCATTGACCTAAAGTCTTGTGTCAAATAAGTTTTCTATCCTGCAATCTATCCTGCAATCTAAGCCTGTGCAGATGGCAGCGGAATGGGACCGTGGGGAATAACAGGGACCAGTCTGGGAGTCTGGCGAGGACTTGGACGAGAGTCCTGCATCTGATGCAGAGATAGGGCCAGGACCATCTGGGAGTGGGGTGCTGACTCCGGAGCTTCTGGAGTCTGGCAGCAGCGAGGCGGAAGAACAAGGGGAGCCTGGTCCCTGTGCGCAGAGCTGCTAGAAGGCAAGAGCAGCTGAGACAAAAGAGGTGACTTGGGAGTAAGGCTTGGAGGTGACTGCCCCTGCCATAAGGTATAAAGGACAGTCAAAGGTAGAGAACCCTTTGCAGGAAGCAAAGTCGTTTGCTCTGTTCAGATTAAACCTTGAAGCTCTGTGTGGACTTTGCACTTCATTTGTTTTTTTATAGTTTATTTGGCACTCTAGTTGTTGGCAGCCATTCAAAGGAGAGAAAGGTGGGTGCTTATCTCGAGGAACTGTTTGGGAATCATTACCGGCTGGGAATGCACATAATTCCCAGCATTGAAATAAAACAAGAGTTGTTTGGACTAAGCATGCGCTTAATTACGGGAAGCCTTGGTCAGAACAGGCCCCGATTCTTCCAGTCTACTAGATCACCCAGACTCTTTGCGCCTAATGGCCATCTTTGTCTTTCTTCTCTTCCAGGACCAGGCGCCCGGCATTGGTGCTCGGATGCAGGAGCCAGGCGTGTCCGCCAACTCAGGGTCAGTGCCTGCCCAGGCTCCACCCTTGGTGAACGACTACACCATGAGGAACCAACTCCTAAAGCAGCAAATTATGAGACGGCGACAACAGCAGCAGCAACAACAACAACAACAACAGCAGCAGCAACAGCAGCAGCAGCAGCAGCAACAACAGCTCCAGGTTGGTCTTTTAGCCTGCTGGCTGGGGAATTCTGGGAGTTGAAGTCCCCCTATCATAAAGCGGGGGAGGTTGAGAAACACCTGTGTCGAAGGAGACAAAAGGTCCAGACTTTTTTTTTAAAAAAAAAAACAATCCAGGGAAAGTTTGCGAACCTGTAGCTGGCAACGGGAATCGGTGCTTTTTACCTGGATTTGCATTGCAAAGAAAACGCACGCAGGGTATGGACTCAACTTTTTTGTCCTTGTCGTTGTTTTTCCTAGGAAAAGCAGAGGCATAGCATGATGGGTGTGGCCGCTGAGCAGAGGAGCCCCTTTGTGGGACAACAGATGAACCAGTTTCCCGGTAAGAAGGAATATTCAGCCACAACGTGTCCTTTTCTTTCTTTCTTTTCTTTTTTTTTAAGGAAATTGTTGGGTAAGTTTAATATGCTGTGTGAGCAGAGTAGAGTAGAAATATAGATATAGAATAGGTTAGAATTAGAATTGGGAATGAATAGAATGGAATAGAGAAAGAGAGAGAGAGAGATTAGATATAGATTAGATTAGATGTAGATTAGATTTAGATTAGATATAGATTAGATATAGATATAGATTTAGATATAGATTAGATATAGATATAGATTAGATTAGATATAGATTAGATATAGATTAGATTAGATATAGATATAGATATAGATATAGATATAGATAGAAATACAATACAATACAATAAAACAGAAATATAGAAGAGAAATGAGAAGAGAAGGGAAGGGAAGGGAAGAGAAGAGAAGAGAAGAGAAGAGAAGAGAAGAGAAGAGAAGAGAAGAGAAGAGAAGAGAAGAGAAGAGAAGAGAAGAGAAGAGAAAATATAGAATGGAGTAGAAGGGAATACAACAGAACAGAACAGAAAGTAAAGAGTGGAGAGGAAGAGAAGAGAATTCTTTATTGGCCAACGCATATCAGTCAATGATATTTGTGATACATGTTTAAATGTTCAGTTGAATGAGTTTCATGTTTAATGGATAAAAGATGATGATGATGATGATGATGATGATGATGATGATGGTGGTGATGGTTTTGAAGGCATGACTGCCGAGCTTCTGCCCCCTTACTAATTCAAGCTTTTGCTCATTTCTCCCCAGCAGTTTCGCAGTCCCTGCCAACTGACTGCAGCCAGACCATGCAATCCCCTGGCTCCACCCACCGCATGATGCCCCCTACCCAAGGGATGCTCCAGAGCCCCTTGGGCCCCGGCCTTGGGCCCCCGGCTGCCACCGTGAACCAGAACAGCGGAGCCTTGGTGATGATCCCCCATAACCCCAACAAGCAAGCCGCCATCTTCCCCCCCAACACCGATTTCAACCTCCCGCTCCGAGGAAGCCAAAACTCATTGGCCATGACTTCGGGATGCCAGACCGTCCACAGCCATCCCGCAGCCCGGCCGGGGATGGCCACGCCCAACTTCCCCGCCGGGGCTTTGGTCACTCATTCTTCCGCCCAGCAGCACTTGAGGCAACCCGCCATGGCCAGGATGCCTGCTATCTACGCCAATTCTTCGCCGCCAATGTGGACGCCCACCGTCGTCCCCAGGATGCCTAGCCAAAATCCGATGGAGGCCACCATGCACCAGTTCCCAAACAACCCTGTCTTCTCCAAACAGAGTGTCAGGTCAAGCCTCCCCAGCCAACCGTTTTCTCACCAAGCCGGGCCGCCACCCAACCAGATCGTTCCCGGGATGCAGGCCAGGCAGATGCAAAAAATGAACCTTGGACCTTCTAACCAAACCTTGATCCCTCCAAATAATCAGAACCTGAGACATGGCTTGGCCAGAGGACCTTTGCCAACTGCCATGAATGTTATGAAACCCATGCCCCAAGCGGTCTCGGGGTTCAACCAGCTCAATGCCGGCCCACCCATTGGGCCGCCGAGTTATCCAGGTTCGGCTGGGCAGTCCTCCGTCACAACATTCAACAGGATGAGTGCCGCTTTGGAGTTGTCGCCGCAATACGACTTCGTACCACAACAGAACAACGCTATGTTGCCCGGGACGTGCAGCGAAGCTGACTTGATCGATTCGTTGATGAAGAACAGCGGTGGCACAGATGAAGACTGGCTAAATAACTTGACATTGATAGATGACATTTTGGGACAACACGTTCAGAATGCCGGACATGTGTGACTCTCGAGAGGAAGGGAAGGAAGTGTAAATAATTTTGCAGGAATGGAACCCAAGCAGTGACAAAAACGTTATTTTAAATCATCTTTTTTTTCCCCCCAAATCGAAAGGAAAAAAAGGATGTCCAACTTTGCTTAACTGCACTTGAGGGTGTGTGTTTTTTTCCAAGCAGCTGTGTACATATTTGAATATTTTGTAAATTATGTTTTCCTAAACATTAAAATATGGAAGTATTTATACTTCTTTGCTGGACACTGTAAATACCTTATGGACTACTTTTTTTTCCTTTCTTATATTATAGGAATTACACTTTGTTCTAAATATGCAAATATTATTGTTAGTTCCAGTAATACTGTGTATTACAGCATCAAATATTTTATGTTTTTGACATAACATATAAATGAGAGGGGGTGCCCTGGAAAACAGAATAAACCGAAAGAAAAATTTGCAGCGATTCCTTCCTTCCTTCCTTCCTCCTTCTAGTGCAAATTGGAGAAATCCCCATTTTGGATCAGCCACCAACACAGCTTCACAAAAACAGCTCTGTGAGACAAGCTCCTACATGAAATGGAAAAATTTTGGGGTTTGGGGGTTTAGTTTTCCCATCTGGGGGTTTCTTCACGCAGTGAGTATCTTCTCACGGCACGATCTTAAAGGGGGAGAGGCAAAATTTGGGGTGGGGAATTTGGGGTTTCCGTTGGAAAGCCAATCCATTGAATCCGATGTATGTGTAAAAAAAATAAATAAAATAAACCAGTGTGAACATTCTCCTTAAAAACCTAATTGCTCCAAACTATTCCTGGAAATTGGGGGGGGGGGGAGAATCAATTTTCCCCCAAAAAACAATCTTCTGAGGTTGTCCTGTTCCTTGCTTTCTTCTAGCTCTCTCTTGTTTCTTTTTATGTTATTTGTACACCTCCTGAACATAGGCAAAAGTTTAGTTGTTTTCTTCTTTTCTGTTTTAATTTTCTAACGATTCCTGGGTTGTGCTACCTCTAACTAAAGACTCCCGTGCTTTGTAGTTTCTCCTTTAATTACTTTGATTTTTAATTTTTTTATTTTTAAAAAAAGAAGCTATTGAAATATTAGGTGTCCCTATGAACTTCCAGGTTTTCTGCACAGCCCTTCCAAGCTATGTGGCCGTAAGGGTGAACGAACCCCACGGATAATATCAAGGAAAGGTGTGCACAGCTGAGAGTAGCTACTACGTTCCCAAACCTTCCTTGGCCAGACCCACCTCCAATGAGAGTGCAGGCCGTCCTCAACACACGACCGTAATCTGTCCGTGATCCTTGTATGACGCTCCTAAAACCCATCTTCGCAAGCTTTTATTTTGTGGCAGTCATTAAGAAAAACATCGTAAAGTTGCCGCCACGGCCATTAATGGAACGGCCCTTAAGCAAACCAACATTTCTTGATTGGGGTGGTTTGGCTGAAAACCAGAAGCAAGTGCCAGTTTTCAGGGAAACCATCATCAAGTGCAACTGTAAGCCATAATTGTGGCCATGTTGCTGAGCACCAAATCATACAGGAGCCATGATCATCAGGCCTTTGAATCCAGGGTCTACGCCCTATTTTTTGATCAGTCGTAACTTTGAATGGTTATTAAGTGGATGGTCATAAGTCAATGATTCCTGACAACCAAGACATGGTGATGTGGCTATGCAAAGCTGCCCCTGGAGAAATCAAATGTTTGATCTTGATAACATATTAGAGGCCAATTTTGCAAAATGATCCATGCCAGGGTGCCCAGCTCTTAAAAACAGTTGTCTTTCTGATTTGCTCACCTCAGTCGTGTATATTTGTAGCAGACAAATGCTTCATTCTTGGCTCCAAATTATTCTTATTATTTTGTATTCTGTTTTAAATATACGGATTTCCCTCTCTCCCGCCCCAATTCCCTGGGATAAAGATGTTGATTAAAAACACAACATAACTTTGGATGTTTTTTCTGTCATGTATATTTAAAGAGTCTGTTTATCAAAGAAATCCATTGTACTGTACACTTCTTTAAAAAAAAAATGTTCCTACTTTGTGTAACCATATTTTAATAGCCACAACCTCCTCCTTCATTTGTAAAATTAACATTCATGTCAGACACACCAAACTGTTTTTTCCTTCATACCATAATAAACTGCCAGGGGAAAAATTGCACTCACTGAATGTTTTCGGTTATTTGTTTTGTAAGAACTGTTTTTCAAAGATAGATGAAAGATAGATAGATAGATAGATAGATAGATAGATAGATAGATAGATAGA
>NW_020769328.1:74577-130180 GCF_900518735.1 Pseudonaja textilis
AGATAGATAGATAGATAGATAGATAGATAGATAGATAGATAGATAGATAGATAATGGATGGATAGACGGATAGGTGATAGATAAATAGATGGGTGGATGGATGGATGATAGATTTCAGATATAAGAGATATAAGATAGGAAGACAGATAGATGATGGATAGATGGATAGGTGATGGATGGATGATAGATGACAGGCACAAGACAGATACAAGATAGATAGACTGACAGATACTAAATAGATGATAGATAGATATACATGATAGATACAATAGAGATAGAATTAGATAGACAGACCGACAGACAGAGATATATAGATACAATACAGAATGAGAGATTATTGAAATATGGTAGATAAAGATAGATATAGATACGTGATAGATACAATAGAGATAGCATGAGATGATTAATGTTGGAAGGATAGAGAGATAAAGAGATGGATGGAGAGATGGATCATAGATACACTAGAGATAGAATTAGGTGTGTGAGAGAGAGAGATGGATAGATTATATGAAACTCAACTTGGATGAATATTGACCATTTACTCTATCTGAACAAGAAGATGGTCAAGTCTGCAATGGAAGATTGTAAAACCCACGAGATATTCTACCATATTAGTTACATGTTTAGGAAGCACTAATAGAGCCACTAATCAGCTTTGCAAAGTGTCCATAATTCTCCCAGCATAACCCATGCTTTGGCATCCTAAAGACCAACATAATTACAACACAAATTATCATGGCTTTCGATTAGATGCAGTGAATTTTATTTCAAGACCCATCTCCAAGGGAAAGCAGACCGTAGATAAAGAGAGAAGCGAGTAGCAAATAAAATTAAGAGGTCCAGGCATTTATCACCTATAGATTGTGGCCATTCACCCAAGCATGTTATATGCTCAGACATTGTTTAACTAGAGACCTGATTTGCATATACCAGCCAGATTCTCACTTCCGGTAATGCACCTCTCTGTTTAATTATAACTTAAGTAAGCTCTAACGCAATCAGCCCTATTATGAGTCACTTGCTCTTTAAAAAAACCAACAGTGCTGGGATTAACATGGCTGATGACATGAGCTTCACTTCTAAATCATATTTCTGCAGATTGCCTCTTCGTTCCATGCAATTGGCATTTTTTCCTGCTGTTTAGAGAAGATGAAAGAGGCCCCATATCTGGCTCAGAAATGTTTCTTGATGCAACCCCACCCAGAGTTGCAAAGATGCATCAATCCGTGGCAGAATCCCCAAGCTTAACCACTAAAATCCACCAAGATTTTCAATCATCCAAGTCCTGGTTATCCCAAATGTGCTTTTCCAGGAGGCAACTGGACTTTCTGGTTTTTTCTTTGAAGACATTTTGCTTCTCATCCAAGAAGCTTCTTCAGTTCTGATTGAATGGTGGAAAATGGAAGGATTTATATTCCTTGCAGACAGCTGGTCATTTGCATCCTTTTGAAGGGCCGTTGAGGCCACTTGGAGGTTTATCTGTGTCCTCAGGGTCATCTGAGTAGTGCCCCTGGTTCCTGTATTCTGCAATTTTTTTTCCTCTCTGGAAATCCATTCCTCCTCCCACACCATTCCAAGGGTCCAAATTGTACAGCTAAAAGTCTGCAAAGATTCTCAGTCATCCAGGTCGTAGTTGTCCCAAAGATGCTTTTTTCAGGAGGCAACTGGATTTTGTTTTTTCACTGAAGATGTTTCGCTTCTCCTCCAAGAAGCTTCTTCAGCTCTGACCGGATAGTGAGGAATGGAAGGATTTATATTCTAAACTAGCTCGATACCCAAGCTTCGCTACGAAACTATGTGGTCAGGCTTAGGTTTTTTGGAGGAAAATGAGGGGCGGGATGAATTGAGCCTCTGCCTACCAGCCTCCATTGGTATTTGTCTAGCTAGCATCCTGTAATAGTAGTGCAGACTTTGTAAATAGTTGGACAGTCCTGAGGGAATTATTTGTTTAGCAGAGGGATGGCGTTTGAGAAAAAACTGTTCTTGTGTCTAGTTGTTTTGGTGTGCAGGGCTCTATAGCGTCGTTTTGAGAGGAGTTAAAATGGTTTATGTCCGGGATGTGATGGGTCTGTAGCTATTTGTGCAGGATACAGGTCTTCCGTGGGAGAGAGGTTGGTAGCAATTGTTTTTTTCTGCAGTCCTAATTATCCTCTGAAGTCTGTGTCTGTCCTGTTGGGTTGCAGAATCAAAGCAGACAGTTATGGAGTGATACAGTTTCTGAATGTTTTCTTTGCAAAGTTGCAAACATTTAGCTTTTAACACCTCCGGGACATTCTATTTCTTTTAAGTTTTGGCTGGCCTCTCAACTATTTCATTCATTCATTCATTCTTTAATTTATTTTTTATTAATTATTTTATTTTGTCGAGCATGTATTAAATAACAGATATAAGTATAAAGATGATTATTAATGCATGAAATGGGTAAGAATAAAAGGGAACATTAGGACAAGGGACGGTAGGCACGTTGGTGCACTTATGCTCGCCCCTTACAGACCTCTTAGGAATTGGGGTGAGGTGAACAGCTAAGGGGAAGATCAGGCCGATCCTTGCTCATTCTGCATGGCAAGCTGCGATTTAAAAACCACACTTGGCCAATAAACAGAGTCCTACTCTGAGCTGTGATTTAAAACCATCCAGCTTTGGTTGCTTGCAATGCAAGAATTGCAGTCGGATGTGTCCACAGGTGTATGTAAGTAACCTGGAGGCCCCCAAACCGGGACTGAACGGGGTTCTCTGCAGGTGCAAGGCACCCTTTTGCAGGCAAATCCACCGACTCGGAGGATCGAGGAGGGCCACCGCCCAGCCAAAACTAGCCCGCGGGAGAGTCTGGCCTCCTTCTCTCTCTCTCAGGCCAGGCCAAACTACAGTTCCCGGCGCTCCCCGCGCGAGGGCGCCCCGAGCCGGAGGAAGTGGAGGAGGAGGAGGCGGAGGCGGAGGAGGACTCCATCTCCCGGCGTGCCCCGCGCACACGCTCGGCTTTCCCGTTGGCTGGCTGGGCTGTGCGGCGGCTTCCTGTCCAGCCCGCCGTCACGTGACAGCGGGGAAAGGCCGGGGGGGGGGGCCCTTCGGCGAGGCTGAGGCGGCCGCCGGCGGAGCAGCTGGGTGAGGAGGGGGGCGCCTCGGCGGGGGTCCCGGAGAGGAGGCGGGGGGACGCCGGGGGTGAGGGGAGTGTGGGGGGGGGAGTCCTCGCCAGGAGGCCCAAGGAGGCGACGGCGGCTCCCCGCAAGGAGAAAGGCAGCCTCTCAGGGTGGGGTGGGGGGGGTTAGGGCGGGGGGCGCTGGCTCTCCAAGGGGGGGGGGGGAGGAGGGGGGGGCTCGCAAGCAACGGGGGGGGGGGAGTCTTTTGCTTTGCAAACTGTTTTATAATTGTATATATACACACATGTACACACACACACACACACACACACACACACACTTTTATATATGGGGGCGGGGGAAATGATTTTGCACCTGTGCTGGAAAAACAATATACTATATGTATCTCTCTATATATATGTAATATCTATCTACTTATCTATCTGCATATATCTATCTCTATAATTATCTATCTAATCTGTCTATATTACCTAGTATCTATCTAGCTATCATCTATCATCTGTCTATCATCTATCCCCAATCTATCACTTATCTATATCTATCTAGCTATCTACATCTTTACTATCTATATTCATCATCCATCTCTCCCTACCTACCTCTATCATCTGTCTGTCTGTCTGTCTGTCTATCTATCTATCTATCTCTATAATTATCTGTCTGTCATCTGTCTATATCATTATCTAGTATCTATCATCTGTCTATCACCTATCTATTTATCTATCTTTATCTATATCATCACCTAGTATCTATCAGCTATCACCAATCTATCACTTATCTATGCCTATATCATTATCATCTGTCTGTCTATTATCTATCTATCTATCTATCTATCTATCTATCTATCTATCTATCTCATCTATCATATATCTATCTGTCTATATCATTACCTAGTATCTAGCTATCATCTATCACCAATATGATAAATAGATGATAATCTATTTATCATATATCACCAATCTATCACTTATCTATATCTATCTGCATCTATATAATTATCTATCACTGATCTATCCACCTATCATCTATCTATCCTTCCTCCCCCTTACTTATCTATCTGATCCATTCATTTTCTATCCCATTTACGCAGCCAGCCGTCTTCCAAGGGTGAGTCTGGGCAGGGTACAAGAAAACAGCACTAAAAATAAAACTTGAGAAAACCATGGAAACATAAACACAGCTAATCCTGTGGCAGAGTCCCGTACCATAAGTACCATAAAGCCATTTTGTGCTTTGCAGATCCTCCTCCCCTGAGGGTCCCTGACCAGTAAAAGGCTGGGCTGCCTCACCTAGGACCACCCCTCCCGCTTGCACCTGTGGCTTCTGGGCTCCCTGTGATGCAATGCCCCCCCCTCCCGCCCCCGCACTGAGCAAGCTATGCTTCCTCCTTACAGCTCTCCTTGGCTCTCACTTCTCCCCTTGTGGGCAACCTTAATCTGCATTTCTCCATCTCATAGTGCATGAAGAGCTGCTTCACATGTTCCTTTTTTCTCTAAAGGTGCTCAGTGGAGAGTTGGAAGGGACCTTGGAGATCTTCTAGTCCACCCCTCTGCCCTCTATACCATTTTAGACAAATAGTAGTCCAATATCTTCTCAAAATCCCCCAGGGTTGGAGCACCACAACGTCTAGGGTCTTCAAACTTCAAACAACTTTAAGACTTGTGGACTTCAACTCCCAGAATTCCTCCTCCCATCATGTTAGCTCAGGAATTCTGGGAGTTGGAAGTCCACAAGCCTTAAAGTTGCCAAGTTTGAAGAGCCTTGTCCTAAATGGCAAATCGTTGCAATCTAATTGGTAAATTGCCACCGTGAACTTGTAGCTGTTGGGCTGGATCCAGGCGGCGTTTCTTTGACATGAATGGATCTCCTCAGGCCGACTCTCGTTGGGATCCACCCATTAGGTAGACTTTCTTCTCTCCTCTCTGGTTTGGTTAGCTTTGCCTCCCTGCAATAAGAGAATTTTGAATTTTGCACAGTCGTTTTTCCTTGCCTATTTTCATTAGTCTTGGAGGGGGTGTCGATTGCATCCATCTGCGTGGGGTTCTCCTTCCTCACTCCCTAAAGATGAAGGAGGCAAGAAATTTTAAGCCTGAATACTAGCTATGTTTTTCCATGGATTGGGAATTGGTGCAGCTTTCTACTTCCCCCCCAAAAAAGAAAGAAAAAAGGAGGGTAGAAGATGACCAGAAAACTTGAATGGCCTTGAGTCCACAGTTGTAGGTGTGTTGGATCATTTTGCACATTTGGGGAAGCAATGGAGAGCAGAGCAAACTCTGTTGTGAGATTGTGTTCCTGAGTGATTCAGCACACTAGAAACTAAGCTGTGTGGAGGGAGTGAACTCCTGATCTTACGGATGCCGTGGTGTTAGAATGACGCACAGTGTTGGCTTTCTTGTGTATTTATGATGAAATTAACATAGCCGCCTCTACGGGAGAATTAATGCATCCTATTATATTCCTGTAGCCTTGATATTATCTCGGAAATTCTGCAACCAAGGAGATAGCCGGATAGCATGAAGGGTGTATATATCTGTCTAGATTCCAAGTGGGTATTTGTGTGTGTCTTATGTGTGTGTTTGTGTGTATCCTCATGCAGGACCATCTTTTCAAGTAGTTACAGCTACACTGTAGTCTGCACAAGTGCAAGCCAAGCCAAAGCAAGTAGTATTTCTCAGACTTCCCATAGTAAAGTTTACTAAGACATAATTACTGTACGCAGGCTAGTATCGTAGCTTCAGGTTTTGTTTTTTCTGTTTTTACTCCACAATGTTTTGTTTCTTGGGGGAGGTAACTTGATATCCACAAAAACAAAAAGGCAGGGTGAAAAACATAGCTGTGTTTTAAACAAGTGGCAGAGCAACCGCAGGAAGGGACGAGCACTCTCTCAGAGTTGCTAAAATGCTATTTTGAGGAGGCAAAAAAGGCTGGCTCAAACTTTTTTTTCCATTGGGCCTTCAGGCAGCTTTTAGCTGCAATTCTCCAAATCAGAAAAGGATTTGCTCATTTGTTATTTACATTCTGCTTCTGTGTGAATGATTTTGAGTGCTGGGGTTTTTTTTAAGGCTGCATGGGCAGAAAAATCCTGTTTTGTTTTAAATGGTGGATCACAGTCGAAAATACACACACACCACACACACACACTTCTTAGTTTTCTCTTCAAAAAGGAACATTTTCTGGACATGCAAAGGTTTTCCTTCCCCTTTTTATTGGACAATCTTTAATCAATTCTATTTTGCTTCCAGTATAAATGCGCAAATTTCCGGAAAGAAAGCCCGGGGGCTTGAGCCTTGCTTTGTAACCACTGAAGTAGAAGCTTCTGCAAAATCTGTCTTGGAAAAAGCATCCAGTAACAACACCCATCTTGCGGACTTCATTTATTTAATTTGACACGGTTGTAGTATCCTTCTCACTTCCAGACAAGCCGGCCTGCAGCCCTTAGCTTCCTTACTATAATTAACTTGGAGTCATCACTGATCTCTCTGTGCACATACGCTTAATATAGGCTCTGTTATAGACAAATCTTCCAACCCAGCATTTGTTCCTCAGAGCCAGAAACAAAGTCTTAGAAGGGGACTTTGCTTTGCATCTAAAAATTAGGGAAACGGGTAGCCTTCGACTTAACAACCACAACGGAGTCCAAGATTTCTGTTGTGAAGCGAGTTTTGACCCATTTTGCGATCTTTCTTGCCACAGTTGTTAAGTGTAGCACAACCGAAACGTTTAGTTTTCTGAGTAACTTTTAGCAGGATAAAGATGTGTAATATGTTTAGGAAATAAAGTGGCCTTTAAGGGAACCCCTATATGAAATTGCTGGTGTGTTGAAGTCCGACAAAAATCAATGCCGCCTCCTTGCTGCTCTGCATCCATCATATTTGATCTGATCAAATATTCATCTTCTCTGGTCTCTCTCTCTCTCTCTCTCAGCAGGTCTTCCCCGCCGTTCTCCAGCATGGCCTCCTCTTCCTCAACGCCTCGATGCAACTCAAACTCCTTGGAAAAAGCCTCCATTAAAAAAGTGAGCACCTTCCCCCAGGTCTTCTTTTAAGCTAGATGTTTAATCATTAACTGCAGTTTATGCCTACAGGATCCACAGGATAAAAAGTTGACTTTGTCATTTCTCCCCCTTAGCCCGTGAAAGATGGGACTAACTGGGAACACAACGAAGACATTCCTCGTCTGCCAGGGGAAACGAGAGTCACAGGTAAATGCAGATTCCCTAGTGCATACAGGTAATTCTCGACCTCAACCATTCCTCGAACACCTGTTCTTATCACTGCAATCAGCTGACTGGTCCTTGCACTTAACTGTCTCAGCATCTCCAGTCAGCTGATCAAAATTTAGGGCTTGTCAAGCAACGTATTTATAACCCAGCGTTATAAGATCGCACGGTCGTTATTCGTGACTTTCCCAGCCATCTTCTGAGAAACCCCCTTCCACGGGGGAAGCTGTGATGACCCGGGGTGTGACACAAAAATAACAAAGTCACAAAAGTAGAATAAATTCCCTTTAATGCCTCCAACCTGGCCCCAATGTCCAATTCTTGGCTGGATAACAAACTCTTCAACAAGTCTACAAAGGGCAGAAACGCAGTCCGAAACCAAAGTAAAGATAATTAGAAATAAAAAAACCAACACAAACCGCACTGAAGTAATTAACACGGCAGGCCAGGATGATAAATTGCAGACTTCCACAAGATAACGCAGCACCCACAGTTGGGAGGACGCCAAAACTCAGATAAGCCTCCACAAAGATAATGCATGGTTTGCTTCCAGCAAGGTCCTCTGTGCAAACGCCCCACTTATATCCTGTCCTCCCAGCTGCAACTAATGAAAGGGATCAGGGCCTTTTCCTCTCCCATAAGCCATGTTGCTCCCTTCTCCATTCCTCCCTGCGTGCCCTAGGATGAAGAGGGGAATGGGCCTGGGTCTTCCCCTGAATGCCCAGCTGGACTTTGCCCTTCCCCAGTTTCCTTCAAAGCCACCGGAGCCCCACTCCCACTCCCACTCCCTGTCAGCTGCTCGATCACCCCATGAGAATCAGACTCCAACAAGGGCATGACAGAAGCAGGATTCACTTAACAACCTTGTGCATTGCTTAACAGCTGGGCCATTTTGATTAACAACCCCAACAATAAGGTCATAAAACTCAGCTCAACTGACTTTAACATCTGCCTTGATTAGCAACGGAAATTCTGGTTGTAAGTTGATGGTTACTTGTAATCAGTTGCTCCCAAACCCAAGTCACTTGTTCAGAAAGAATAAAGCTGTGGGCTGCCTAAAGATAACATATTTGAATATTATAGCACTCTGGCCTGTCTCAGAAATAAACATTCAGTTAGATTGTTCTGCCTTTGTTGTGTTTTTGGAACATACGCAGAGTCAGTCTGGGTTGAAAGTGGCCCATTTCAAAACTTAGTTTAGTTTATTGCACCTCATACAACGAAATTGAATGCCATCTTCAGTGTACTAGACACAAGGACAGTTTTTTCCCAAACGCCATCCCTCTGCTAAGCAAATAATTCCCTCAACACTGTCCAGCTATTTACAAAGTCTGCACTGCTATTACTATTAATCTTCTCATCGCTCCTTATCACCCATCTCCTCCCACTTGTGACTGTATGACTGTAACTTGGTTGCTTATATCCTTACAATTTATATGGACTGTTTCCTAGTATGATCTGATTGCTTATTTGTACCCTATGACTATCATTAAGTGTTGTACCTTATAATTCTTGACTCTTGGCGAATGTACCTTTTCTTTTATGCACCCTGAGAGCATTTGCACCAAGACAAATTCCTTGTGTGTCCAATCACACTTGGCCAATAACAGAATTTTAATTCTAATTCTACTGTCAAGATTCAGTGTAAAGTCAACTTATAAGATATTTCTATGGTCTTTTTAGAGTTGCCATGTACATTATAACTATAAAAATAAAACACAAACACACCTCCTTCGCATTCTCTACAATTGAATTGAAATTACCTTGTTGACTCTTCGCTGTGTAATCAAAAGGAAGTTATCATCAAAATCCCATTCGTTTGACCAGGGATGCAGAAATAACTAAGTGTATGTCTTCTCCATACAATTCAGATACGATTTTACAACCATCCCTTGTCTGCTAATGAATAGCATAGGGTCTCCTGCTTGAGCAGGGGGCTGGATTAGAAGACCTCCAAGGTCCCTTCCAGCTCATTCGTTCATCCATTCATTCATTCACTCACTCACTCTAGAGATCTGGAAATTTTTAGAATTTGACAGGTCAATTTGGAATATTCTACCATACCTGAATAAGGATGAAAAATGTGATGGTATTTTTCTAAAAATGTTTGCACGTTTACTTTTCCAACTGTAAAAAGATTATCTGAGCTACACACCATTGCACAACACAACGTCCTCCATTCATAATACTTCATATCACTTCCGGGTTCCCCACTAATCTTTGCCCTGTGAGTTTCTTTATCTCGAGTTCTGGCCTTGATTACCTTGCTATATTTTAAATGCGGAGTTTCTCTTTCTCCCACAGACAAGGAAGTCATTTACATGTGTCCTTTCAACGGTCCTATTAAAGGGAAAGTCTACATCACAAACTACAGGATCTACTTGAGAAGCATGGAATCGGTAAGCAAGCTCTGTGGTCTGTGTGTGTGCCGGAGTCAGCTGCTCTGATAACCTCTCCACTGGGCTGACCTCGGCTGAGTGGCATTTCCAGTTGGCTGAGATAGCTGGCAACTGCTCTTGTCAGATTCTGAATTATTACGGGTTTCTCCACAATGCAGTCCTAGGCTGCATTAACAGAGGGACAGACTCGAGCACATGGGAAGTGTTAATACCGCTTTAGAATGCCTGGTTAAGGCCACACTTGGAACCCTGCCTCCAGTTTTGGTTGCCACAATATTAAAAAAAAGATGTTGAGACTCAAAGAGTGCAGAGAAGAGAAAGAAAGATGATTGATTGGGGGGCAGGAGGCTAAAACATATGAAGAATGGTTGCTGAAATTGGGTATGTCTAGTTTGATGAAAAGAAGGACTAGGGGTGACATGATAGCAGTGTTCCAATATCTCAGGGGCTGCCCCGAAGAAGAGGGAGTCAAGCTATTCTGCAAAGCACCTGAGGGCAGGACAAGAAGCAACGGGTGGAAACTCATCAAGGAGAGAAGCAACGTAGAACTAAGGAGAAATTCCCTGACAGTGGGAACAATTAACCATGAGGACCCAGAGTGTAACACAAACGTAACAAAATGCAAAATGTAAATAAATGTCCTTTAATGTCTCCAACTTGGCTCCAATAATTCTCAGTTGGAGATAAAAACGTACTGAAAAATAGCCTTCCATAGAAAGCAATACAGTCCGAACGTAATGAGCAGATAGAGATGAAATAAAAAAACCAAACAAGCTACAACGATGAAATTTACACAGTGGAACAGGAGAAGTATTTACCGAATTCAAGGAGATAGCAAGGCACAGTCCGTTGGAAGGACGCCAACCAAGATAACTTCAGACCAAAACAAAACACGCTTTGTTTCCAGCGTTTGCCAGTACGCAGGTCCAAACTCTTATTCAGTCCTCACACCTTCAGCCCATGAAGAGGATCAAGGCCCCCTCCTCCCGAGTAGACCACGTGTCTCCCTTATCCTCTCCTCCCTGCGTGTCCTAGGATGGAGAGGGGATGGACCTGGGTCCTCCTCTGACTTCCCAGTCAACCTCTGCCCTTCCGCAGCCTCCTCCACAACCTCCGGAGCTACACTTCCACTCCTTGTCGGCTGTTCCTCCTCTCCCTCAGAGTCAGTCTCCACCAGGGTCATGAGAGTTTGCCACTACAAGTTGTGGGTGCTCCGTCACTTTAAGATCGGACAGCCAATTGTCTGAAACGGTATAGTGTCTCCTGCTTAAGCAGAGGGTTGGACTAGAAGACCTCCAAGGTCTCTTCGGACTCCATCATTTTGTTCCTCTGTCCCCCTCTAGTGACCTGAACGGAGTAGGAACCGATGGCTTGCTTTCTTCCTTCCCTGGAAGGACGCTAGTTCAGCATAGTAACCGAATGGAAAACAAGACTCTCTCAGAGATGCTTTTAAGCTAAATTCTTCCTTTCAATCCAGGGCTTTGGGCTCTGCGTTTCGACTTGCCCACAAGTGCAACGGGATTCCAGAAGAGATTAAGGGTTCTAGAGACCAACCTTTTAAGCCTGATGCTATCTCCGAAGCTCTGAGTCATATGTGGCTGTGAGATCTCCGACCAAAATAAAAGATGGGATAGTTCCAATATATTGCCTGGCCCACATTCCTCCGCTCTCTTCTTTCTTTCTTTCTTTCTTTTTTTTCTTGAATTCTGAAAACAGTACAGATATTCCTCGACTTAACAACCATAATTGAGGTCAGTCGTTCCGGTCATTAAGCAGGTCATCACATGACCCTGCCCAATTTTTTAAAAAGTTTTTTTTTATTTTTATAACAAGCAAAACAAGTAAAACCTTCTTTCAGTTGTACAGTATGCCAGTTTGTACAATATCTGCCATCCTTTCCTCTTAACTTTACATTCGGATTCTATTCTAATCGACATTCCGCATCATATCATTAATATACTATCATTCAAGCTTTAATTTCAATTCCAGGCTATCTTTAAAAGCAGATCTCACTTCTTACTAAATGGTATTCATAGTATAACCTATTCAAAAATAATCATATTATAATATATCATTACTATTGAAAGTATACTTCCATTCCTAGCCGTTGATAAAATAAATCCCAAATCTTATAATTCCCCCTTTCCTTCTTGCTCTCTAATGGCTAATATTAGCTCAAATTTAAGATGCTTTTTTTGATGGTAAACACCACGTTCATTAAGTGAACATCGTAAGTTGTTAAATGAACCAATTCTCCGGGGGGTTTGGGTGGGGGGGAGAAGCCAGGAAGTGCCAATATCCGGCCAAAATCATAAATCACACGCATCATTTCCGAGCACCCCAAATCACGTCAGTTGTCAGAATTTTGAATCGGGGTTGTAAGTAGCCCAGGGAAGATCTGTGGTAACTTCAAACAGCCACCAACTGGTCCTAAGTCAAGGAATACTTGCGTTTCCCTTTTTTAATATCCCGTTTCGACGAGAAGGGCAGTGGGCCAAGATATACAGGGCAGAATTTTAATTTTTTTAAAGGTCAGGCCTCTTGAAATATCCTGGGATTTTTATCGTTGCAGTAGGTAGCAATTTAGTAGATATTTATTAAACGCTTTATGTTGATGGTTATTTTATACTTAATGCTTCTTGCCTCATTGGCCCATTAAGGCTGTTCTTTTTTTTTTTAATTTAATCCGACAGCATCCATCCCATTAAATTGATAACCTTTGTTAACTTTCAAGGTACAGAGTGTTTTATGACAAACACGGGTACAAAAGTGTAATGTGTTAGGAATCCTTTGCTTTAATGTGTATTTCGCCTTTTTTTTTTTCTTTTTTGGTCTGCTCAGGATCCGACCGTGGTATTAGACGTGCCTTTGGGGGTTATTACAAGGATTGAGAAAATGGGAGGCGCTTCGAGCCGAGGAGAGAATTCGTACGGCTTAGATATTACTTGTAAGGTAAGACTTCAAAACCGTGTTGATATTTTCTTATACGAGATCAGGTGTCCAAGAGAATTGGGAGAAATAAGGATTTTCTCAACAACAACAACAATCCTGTGAGATTAGTTGGGCTGAGAGAGAGGGACCGGTGTTAGTTGTAAACAGGTGTATTTGAACAGAGTTCTTAAAAGAAATAAATCATCTCCTTTTAATGACCTCATAATCCCTTGTGGGGTGGAGTCTGGGCAAATGAATGGAGCAAAGTGTTTACTGGCCAGATCCCCTCCCTGTTGCCAGTGTGGAGTTTTGTTCAGCAGATAAATTCACATTGTGCCCTGAAAGAAATATCTGCCTCTACTCTACCTAGGATCGAACTGCCAGGATCTACCTAGGATCGAACTCCCTGACTGTGAGGCGAGAACTCCACTTCTAGGCTACCACACCAAAGTCTGCAGTTAGACAAGTAGATCTCGTGAAAAAAAACGGGCTACATTGCCCACCTATGACTCAAAACCTTACCTTTCAGTTCACGACACCACTAGACCAATTACGTAACATTAATCCTTGATTGCAGGCGTTTCGTCTAAAAAGCATGGCTTGTTTTAAATTTTTAGGATATGAGGAATTTACGCTTCGCCTTGAAACAAGAAGGCCACAGCAGAAGAGATATATTTGAGCTCCTGACAAAATACGCTTTCCCACACTCGCATAACTTGGTAAGCTCTTCTGAATTTATTTTGCAGTTGTTGTGGGTTTCTTTTTTGCCTGTGTACACACACACACACACACACACACACACACACACACACGACAAATAGGCTGAAAAACAGCTTCTATTCCAGGGCAGTAGCTCTGTTGAATTCTAGTGTACGTAGTGCAATATTCATGCAATATCAGGGGTTTTCAATTCAGTGCATAGAATGTGAAGATGTGTGTTTGTGTTCATTTCATAGTCATAATGTACACCGAAGATGGTATTTAACTTCCTTGTACCGGGTGCAGTGACTAAAGTAAATTAAACTAAAAAGCAAATTTGGGAACTGGTTGTTTCACACCTTAACTTTCTTCCTGCTTTAATATTGTGTGTACAACTAAAAACATTTAGAAATGGCAAAGATCATCTTGACAGATAATGGGAATACAGTATTTTTCCCGGATTCATTAAGGGTGCCTACTAGTTCAAAGTTAATGGTTGAATTCAGGGCGATTACTCCAGTAAAAAATAAATTCTCTTCTTAAAGGACGTAACCCGCTTTATGTTTTGGCATCTGACAATGTTTTGGGGCATTCTCTCTCCTCAAAAACTCCTTCAGCCTCTCTCCTTTAAAGAGAGAAATAAACTCTCTTTGGCTTTTTATGTTTCTCTTGAATAAAATAAAAGCAGGTTTTGACTGAGAAGGTTTTAACCCTTTGGGGTTATGAGGAGCAAAAGCCAAGCAGCTTGTTTGCCAAAACAGGCAAAGAATTTGGCATCTTCAATCTCTTTTCTTCTTTGGGCGTTTCACTTCCTAATTTTTCTCGTCCTCTCAGCCTTTCTTTGCTTTTCTGAATGAAGAGAAGTTTGCGGAAAACGGCTGGCTGGTTTATAATCCTATGGTTGAGTACAGAAGACAAGTAAGTTCGTTTTTTCTCTTCTCCTTTGCATTCCCCCACGCTTGTTTTTCAGGTTGCTGTATATATCTATTTCTTTCTGTTCTGTGGCCAAATTGAACCGGATGAACAGAAAATGGGAAGCACGCTAATTGTTTTGTTGTTAAGATTGAGCCAGGCTAGTGAAATGGGATGGATAAATGACCAGGAAGGTACATCACATGGAACAGATTTTTATAAAATAAAATATTGGTATTCTGTATTACATTGTTCATTTTTTAAACCTTGTATTGTGTTATCTATATATATGAAAGCGAAATACCACTCACACATCATCACAAAATCTCCAGAACCGTAAAGGCTACAAACTTGAAATTTGGCATGTATGTTCCTCTTGGCTTCTAGGGACTCACTAAGAAAGGATTTTTCAAAATGACCATCAGAGCATTAATATTTCATATATTATTATTATTAACACGCTCTTATGCTAAGGAGTTCTACTCCCCCTATTGAAACACAAAATTAAAAAATGTGTTCCCCCCCCCCCCCCCCCCCAAAAAAGACCAAGGAAAAACTTTTGCCTTAAACCTCCCATCTGTTACTCCCAAACCATACAGATGCTCAAGGATAAATTGGTGGCCTGTTGCCACCCTGTGGCCATAATCATGCACGATTCGTTCCTCTTTGCTCACTCCCACCTTGTTCCCGCATCAAGATGGCCGGCAAAGACTGTTTTTGGTTCTCTCAAAAGGGTTTGCCTAACCTCCAGTGGAGGGTAACCTTCCTCAACGAACACTACGCCCTGTGCGACACCTACCCGTCCCTCCTGGTGGTGCCGTATAACGCCACCGACGAAGATCTGAAGAAGGTTTCTACTTTCCGATCGCGGTGTCGAATCCCGGTAAGCGACTTCGGTTCTGAAAAGTTTAGTCTCTACTTAAAAACCGGCCACAGTGGAGCCCAAAAATATAAGTTTGCTGAGGAAATTTGTTTAAGCGAGTTTTGCCCCCCTGTTTTACGACTTTTCTTGCTGCGGTTCGTTAAGCGAATCGCCGCCGTTGTGAAGTTAGTCACACGGTTGTTAAGTGAATCTGGCTTCCCCGTTGGCTTGGCTTTATTGGAAGGTCACAAAGGGGATCACATGACCCCCCCAGGGTACTGCAAAATTGTCATAAATGTGAGTCGGTTGTCAAGAATGCAGACGTAAAATCATGTCACCATGGGGAGGTTACAACGGTCCTAAGGGTGAAAAATGGTCCTAAGTCCCTTTTTTTCAGTGCCCTTGTAACTTTGGTCATTAAATGAATTGGTTGTTCTGGCTCAGCTCCCCAAACGTGACCAACCCTCTGACGTGAACTCAAAAGATTCCTTTATTATGGATGCTGGTAACCCCAGCAAAGTTTCTCTTGCAGGCTAACAAGTCCGGCTGGCCGGAAGATGAATAGTTGTTTGCCACATCTATTCATCTTTGCCCCCTGCCTTTTATCCCCAGAGCTAGGGTGGCGCTTCGCTAGCAGCAGTGGCTCTTCTGTCCCAGGAACCGGCCCATAGATTTCCACTGTTCTCCTCTCCTCTGCCTTTTGTGCATCCGCATGTCGGGCACTGCACCCAGCTGTTTCTCCTCCTCTTCATCAGCCACCTCCAGACCTAGAGGCTGTTGACTCTCCATCTGAGGACTGACAGATGGCCCAGGCTCTCTCTCCCTCTCTCTCTCTCTCTCTGACAGCTCCATTCCCTCTTCCTCCTCGGAGCTCTCCGACAGGCCACACCACTGTTGTATAGCGAGGACTAACTGTGCATTGTGGAAACCCGCCGGGCTCTGATGGAATATCTTCTTATTTCTCCCTTAGGTATTGTCCTGGATCCATCCGGAGACTCAGGCTGTCATCACGCGCTCCAGCCAGCCCCTTGTGGGCATGGGTGGCAAAAGAAACAAAGACGATGAGAGGTACCTGGAAATCATACGGGAAACCAACGGCCAGCTCTCCAAACTGACCATCTTCGACGCCAGGCCCAACGTCAACGCTGTGGCTAACAAGGTACCCACAGCCTCCCTCTCCCATCTGCCTGCCCAGAGCAACACCCCTTTCCCAGAGGCGCCGCTTAAGTGAGGTTTTACTCAGAGGCTGTACTCAGCAGGTTCCGACCCGTTCTGGAGAACCGGTAGCGGAAATGTTGAGTAGTTCGGAGGACCAAGAAATCCCACCTCGGACTGGCCCCGCCAACCCCATCTCTTCTCTGCCTCCCATCGAGTCCCTGCTGATCAGCTGGGTCTTCTTTGGTTGCTGTCAGGATTCCAGCAATCGACCTAATTAAATCATGATTCTCGAGCCAAACTTCAAAAAACTTCCAAGGATTCATTAGAGGCGACATCCTGGCACCGCCCTGTATGAAGCCAACTCTGGCATAGGTCATTTACAGTCCCCTGTGACCCTGTTTCCCCCCTCCTCCCCCCTCCCTCGGGTGTGTCATCAATCAGATTCTCCAGTTGAGGATGTTCGCAGGCTGGGTGTCATCAATCACGTTCTCCAATTAAATATATCAGCTGGCAAAAGCTCTGGTATTTTAATTATATTCTTTTAAAGATAAGAATTGAAACCTCCTTTCACTTTCCTCCTCCTTTTTTTTATGGCAAACTGCTAAAACAGGCATAGGAATGTTTTATGAGTTGACAGTTGCCCTGCGCAAGAGAACGGAGCTGGAAAGCAGGTTAGTGGGGTGGAGAGGGAATGGAGATTTTGCAGTATCCTTCCCCTGCCACGCCCACCAAGCCACACCCACAGAACTGGTATTTAAAAAAAAAAAAAATTGAATTCCCACCACTGGTTTTACTCCTCTGGAGATCTCCAGGCAGGCTGACTCAAAGACCGTCCTGGCTCAGCCTTCTGAAAAAAAAAAGTTGTCCTTTTAATAATACATTTGGAGATTCCCAGATTTGCAAAACGCTAACCTTGAAGGAATGGCTTAAGACTTCGGAAACCCTTTCTGGATGCTTGACAAACATTCAGTGTCCGTGGTTAACCCAAGCTGCTATCGTGACCTCACAGCCGCACAATCTGCCTGGCTGTGGGAAGAATGCAACTTCCTGCTAACGAGATTTTAAAGTTCAGGCATCCAAAGGATGAGAGCTACGAGGCCTTTTGTTTTGCCTTCTAGAATTGAAATAGCTCCACCTCGTTTACATTCACCGAAAATTCCAAGTGACTAAACTTTCAACGAATTCATCCCTGATTAATTAGCCAGTGTGGCTCCCACCCCATTGCTAAATGCTGGCTTTAAAAAAAAAAAAGTATGTTTTTGCAGCCCCACGGAGGATAAAGGCATTACTCACATTCGTTCTTTAAAGAGGTAGACTTTTGAAGCGAACTTTCTGCCCATTCTCAAGGTATAGATGGGATTCAGGGGGAAAATTTGACTTGAAAAGTAAACTCGGGTGTGCATATATGTTGTGTTCCACGTGTCTTGTTTACTGTATCCAAGATACTGTATCCTAGAAAATAACCTCTTTTTAAGAGCTTCGTTTTTTTTCTTTATAAAAGCTTTCTTTTCCTTTCTTTCAAAAGTCATCTTGACTTAAAACTTGGGGAAAGTTCAGTGCTTGTAAGCTAAAATATAAGGAGGGAAATAAACAAAAATTTCCTCTTGTTTATGAGAAGTCTAGTGGCTGCATTCCTTCCCTCCTGCTTATTCCCTTTGCTTTGTTGTTTCTCAAGCCACACCCAAGGATTACTCAGTCCCTTCCATAGCTAAAATTAACCGTCTCATTTTACTCCAGAGAGGCCACATATATCGGCTTCTGTGCCACATGTTCTGTATTCTGTGGAGAGACAGAAACGTTCAATCTCACCTAGTTTTGTGTTATTTATTTGATTTGTTCTTTTATAAATCCCATCTTCATTACTTTGTCGGTTAAGCCAAGGCAGCAAAACACACCTAATATGATTTCCTCCTCCTGTTTTGTTTTCCCCACAACAACAACAACCCTGTGAAGTAGGTGGACTGAGAGACTGGCCCAAAGTCATAAAAGAGCTTGGCTGATGGAAGTTTTATTAGGAAAATAACTTGGAAGTTCTCTTTAGCATTTTTGGAATTTCATACAGATACCTATTTCCTGTCTTGGGTTCTCCAGCTCCATGGAACAGTTTTAGTAACTAGTTCAGAGGTCTCCAAACTTGGCATCTTTAAGACTTGTGGACTTCAACTCCCAGAATTCTCCAGCCAACTTTAAGACTTGTGGACTTCAGCTCCCAGAATTCTCCAACCAACTTTAAGACTTGTGGATTTCAACTCCCAGAATTCTCCAGCCAGCATGGCTGGCTGGAGAATTCTGGGACTTGAAGTCCACAAATCTTAAAGTTGCCAAATTTTAGGGACCCCTGAGCTAGACGAAGGTTATGCAAACTTTTTATTTTCTTGTAATGCCGTTTACTTAATGCATCAAGTCCATTTGGCAAAGAAAGATAACAATATTGACATTTAAACTTTAAAAAAATATTTGATTAGTGGAGCCTAGATCCCTAGTGGGATTAGAGGACCCTGAGGTGGGGATTAAATCAGTCCTCGCTCGGAGAAATGATCGTGTTTCATTGCACGCATTGCTCTGTTAGAAAGTCAGTTTTTGTCAGGTAAAAGGAAGTAGCTTTGCAACAATAACTGCTTCTTGGGGGCATTGTTGAATATGGGTGTTTGGATGCATTTTAATCATAGAGTCCCCGAAATGGGTGACCTACAAATATCTACAAATAGCCCTCACAATTGGGACCAGAATTTCTGTTGCTAAGCAAGCTGATTATTAAATGAAATGCACCCAATTTTTTTTGCCCTGGTTGTTAAGTAAATCTCAGCCGTTGTTAAGTGGATCATGCAGTCAGTAAGCAAATTCAGCTTCCTCATTGACTTTGCTGGTCAGAGGCCATCTGGGAAGATCACAAGTAGCAATAATGTAACCCCAAAGATGCTGCAATCGTCAAAAATACACGATGGTTGGCAAGCACCCATATTTTGATTGCAGGACCAGTGGCGATGCGGCCACTGGTCCACATTTGAATGGATCCATTGGGGCCCACAAAGGTGATACCTAACATTCTAACCAGAACTGAATGGTGATTATTTCCCCACCACCACCCTGTACTTGGAAGATGGTTTTACATAACTCCTCAGCGTTTGTGTGAACCAATCAGCTGTGTTGGGAATACCCGTTCCCCGAAAATAAGACCCAGCCAGAAAATAAGCCCTAGCCTGATTTTTCAGGGTGCTCATAATATAAGCCCTACCCCCCCAAAAAAATAAGCCCCAGTTAAGATTGTCAGCCAGACAGACACATTTTAGTGCCGTATTTCCCCCAAAATAAGCCCTAATCCCAGGGTTCCAAGTAATACATCCACAGCAAACAGAACTCTGAGGCAGGTAGATTCCTCAAAGAACAGTTTTATTGAATATATTGTATTGGCACAGACTGGTGAAAACTGATTCTAAAGGTTCCCGTGGTTTTCGCCTAATTAAAAATAAAAGTTCCTTCGCTGCCCCCCGCTTTTCCCCAGTCAGTCACACAGTCCAATCATGACGCTCTCTGGTTGCTCGGTAACTTCACTCCTCCTCTCTTCAGCCACCAGTGGGAATGTCCTTGGTTCTCAGGAGAAACTATTGTGTTTTGGCTACTAAACTCCAGCTATCTCTGTCTCCCTCATCTCCATTGTGGCAATGCTGAAGCCTCCAAGGTCAGCTTCAGAGTTGAAGCAGGTCTTATTTGGGGGGAAACACGAGCATGTGATGACGGCAGTGGTCGTGCGAAGGAAATTAAACGCTCCCTTCCTCTTTGATCCAAGGCAACCGGTGGTGGATACGAAAATGAAGACGCGTATCCAGATGCAGAACTGCTTTTCCTGGATATCCATAACATTCACGTCATGCGGGAATCATTGAAAAAGCTGAAAGACATTGTCTACCCTCACGTGGAAGAATCTCACTGGCTGTCAAGCTTGGAGTCCACCCACTGGCTGGAACATATCAAGGTACAAAGAGGAGGGTTGCTAGGCTGTGTTTGGACCAAGGCTTCCTGAGACATTAACACACACAAGTTAGTCCCCAAAAACTTTTGTTTTATTTTGATGGCTGTGAATTATAGTCATTCACAGCCCGTAAGGAGCCCCAAACAGTTTGTAAATAGTCCCACAGAAGTCTGCCAAAGTACTTCGGGATAAGTCTGACAAGCACACACCTTTATCTTCCTTGAAATGCTGCCAACGACTAAATGTCTAATTAGTTATACGAGGCCAAATGGAGCACAAATTCAACACAGAGCTTCAGAGTTTAAACCGACCAGAATGAACAAAGTTGCTTCCTGCAAAGACTCCTGTCCCTTTGCTCCTCCTTTAAGTCTTATGGTAGAGCCAAACACCTCCAAGCCTTACTCCCGAGTTGCCCCTTTTGTCTTAACTGTTTTTGCCTTCTGGCAGCTCTGCTCATGTGCGCACTGGGAACAGGCTCCCCTTGTTCCTCTGCCTCGCTGCTGTCGGATTCTGGAGGCTCGAGTCGGCACATAACTCCCAGATGGCCCTGGCCCCATCTCTGTGTTGGACGCCAATCCCTCATCCGAGTCCTCCCCAGACTCCCGGCCCGGCCCATGTTCCTCCCCACTGTCCTACTCTGCTGCCAGCTCCGCAGGCTGCTGGTGGACCACAAGAGGCTGACCCACCAGAGTCTGGATGTCCTGTGGTCTTGTTGGGGGTGGGTGGGTCCAAGCTCTTGAAGTCAAATAGCAGGAGGTCCTACCCCCACCCATCTCAAGTTTCGTTTTCTGCTTCCTTTTGCCAGCTGGTTTTAACGGGCGCCATCCAAGTCGCTGACAAAGTGTCATCCGGAAAGAGTTCGGTCTTGGTGCATTGCAGCGACGGTTGGGACCGCACCGCTCAGCTCACCTCTCTGGCCATGTTGATGTTGGACAGCTACTACCGAACCATCGTGGGCTTTGAGGTCTTGGTGGAAAAGGAGTGGATAAGCTTCGGACACAAGTTCGCATCGGTGAGAGCAAAAACAAAGAAAGACAAACTGGTTTGATTCTGTTTGGCTTAAATCCCAACACAGCACAAGTTAGCATAGTGGCCGGCATTGTGAGCCAGCCTCTTGTCTCTGTTCTGACCCAAATCTTGTTCCAAGGAAACAAACACCAAAAGGAGGTAACAGCAAAACCTCTTAATGGTTCTTTACGAATTCTGTTCCTTCCCTGTTAAAAGGCTTTTTCAAATTAATTATCTCTGATATGAACGAGTCTTGCCAAGGTGGTGCAAGGCTACCAAGAACACTAGATAAAGTTGCTAAGAAATATTTCAAACACAAAGAGTCTTCAAACACAAGCCAAGATAGTCCGAATGTCCACAAAGGCTTGAGTGCAAAAACTTCTTTGCTTCCTGCAAAGAGCTCCGTTTTCTCAGCTGGCTTTTATCTCTTAAGGGAGGGGCCATCACCTTGCAGCCTTGCTCCCAAGTCGCCCATGCTGCTGCAGCTGCTCTTTCCTTCAATCAGCCCTACACACACACGCACTGGGCACAGGCTCCTCGGGGGCCTCTTCATTACTGCTGCCAGCCTCCACCATCTCCGAAGGCAGCACTCCACTCCCTGATGGTCCTGGCCCCATCCCTACATCACACGCAGGCCCCTCATCTGAGTCCTCGCTCTCCGAGACCTCAGCCGTCCACATCTGCTGCCAACAAACCACAACAGTCTCAAACTGCAGCTTGGCAACTGGCTGATAATGCAGTTACTGAGAGCAATCCACCCATGGAACAGAAGCTGCCTTCAGAAGTTGTGGGAGCTTCATCGCTGGAAGCTTTCAAGAAGAGATTGGACTGCCATTGGTCAGAAATGGTGTAGGGTCTCCCGCTTGGGTGGGGGGTTGGACTAGATGACCTACAAGGTCTCTTCCATCTCTGTTAACGTGTTAAATGCCAACTTTGCTTTGAGACTTGAAAAGTGAGGTACAGCTGCAGTCCCAAGTCTGCCGCTCCTGTGTTGGCGGTCTTGGTTTTCCCAAAGGCAATGGGACTTCGTTTTGGAAAAATAAGGTCCAGTCACCTTTTGAAAAAGCACCTTTGGGACAACCATTACTTGGATGACTGAGAATCTCCATAAATGTTTATATTTTCATAAAAGGGACATTTTATACCAGGGTTCTCCAATCGTGGCGACTTTACAACTTGTGGACTTCGACCCGTATGGTGGCTGAGGAATTCTCACAGTTTGAAGTCCACAAATTGTAGAGTTGCCAAGTTTGAATACCCCAGTTTTATAAAATCTTGGGAAGCTTTTAAAATATATATGTGCTGTTGCCACTTACATTTTAAGACTCTTCCTGTGTGCTACATACTTCCAAAAGTGACATGCATCATAAATAACTTTTTTAAACCACTTTAGTTAGAATTGAATTGTTGTAGTGGAAAAATAAAAACTCAGTCTAATTTAGTTGGATTTTTCCCCCCCTTCTTTACTTCATTCTGTGTAAGGAAAGCCAGCTCATTCCCAAAACTCTTGTAAGAGACTTTGCTCCTTGTAAAGAGTTTGACTCGTTTGGTTAGTGCTGTTCTCATTTTTTTTCTCTTCTTTTTTCCGCTCCAGAGAATCGGTCACGGAGACAAAAACCACGCAGATGCGGATCGGTCCCCCATCTTCCTCCAGTTCATCGACTGCGTCTGGCAAATGTCCAAGCAAGTAAGCCACGTTGCTTAAAGCGGGTGGAAACTTTAACTGCTATATCCCAAAGGTGCTTTTTTTTCAAGAGGCAACTGGACTTTCTGGTTTTTCCTTTGAAGACGTTTCGCTTCTCATCCAAGTAGCTTCTTCAGCTCTGACTGGATGGTGAGAAATAGGAGGATTTATACTCCTTGCGGATAGCTGGTCATTTGCATCCTTTTAAAAGGTTGTTGAGGCTACTTGGAGATTTGTCTGCGTCAAAATAGTTCTAAGAAGTCTCCACACCCATTTGCACCACTCACGCGATTCTGAGGACACAGATAAACCTCCAAGTGGCCTCAACGACCCTCTAAAAGGATGCAAATGGCCAGCTGTCTGCAAGGAGGATCAATCCTTCCATTCCCCGCCATCCAGTCAGAGCTGAAGAAGCTTCTCGGATGAAAAGCGAAACATCTTCAAAGAAAAACCAGAAAGTCCAATTGCCTCTTGGCGGAGGGGGTGAGAGAGATTGTCTTTGGGACAATCATGACCTGGATGACTGAGAATATCCATCGATACAAAGCTTTGCAATAACTTCTTCGTTCGTTATAAAGTTACTTGTTGTGCATCTGCTGACCCGGGATCCATTTCCGGCTCGATTGTGGTCATAACTTGAGGACTGCCCGCGCTTTGTATCTTATCCTAAACTTTGCATGTTTGTTTTTTTTCCCCTTCCCTAGTTTCCCACAGCTTTCGAATTCAACGAACAGTTTTTGATCACTATTCTGGATCATTTGTACAGTTGCCGCTTCGGTACGTTTTTGTACAGCTGCGACTCGGTCAGAGAGAAAGAGGTGAGTTAATGTGTTGGTGCTATAATATGAAAGCTGTATATGTTTGCTTGCATGTCCAGATCCAGCAGCAACTCTGAGCGATAAGAAACAGGTGATCGGACAGTGGTCAGAGTCATCAATACCCTGTCAGGTGACGGTGTTCAGGTGTACGTTTCTATTCGCAGCTACCGTGTTTCTCCAAAAATAAGACCCTATTGTATTTTAATATTTTTTGCCACCAAAAAAGACACCAGGTCTTATTTTCGGGCGGTGGGGGGGGAGATGTCATCCACTGACTTACCTCACTTGCGTGCGTCGCCCCAGCCTCCTTTTTGGTGTCAGGGGCCTTCAGGAACTTCTTCTGCAGCCAGCAAGGCCGGATCAGTCTGGAGCTCTCTTATCAGCTACAGAGGCCTTCAGGAAAGACTTGCTGGTTGCAGAAGAAATGGGCCGGCCAGGCAGGTGTCGGGGTGTGTGAGGCCTGGCTGCAGCTGTCCAAAGGTAAGTAGTAGGGCAGCTTCATCCCCTCATCCTCACCTAGCTTAATTTTTACCCGTGCACTCTGGAGTGGGCGGGATCTTAATTAGGGCTTATTTGGGGGGGGGGCTTATATTGGACACACGTGTAAAAAATCTAGGGCTTACTTTCAGGGTACGTTGTATTTTCGGGAAAACATGGTAGTCCTGAACAACCACAACTGACTCTGCAATTCCTATCACAAGCTGTGAAGTGAATCGTGGTTCTTAAATGAATCACGGTCGTTCAGAGAACCGCACACTGGGTGAAACCTCTGTGTGAGTTGCAGGATGCTGTAGCTGGCCAGACCTGCGAGCCGGTTGCCGAACATGCAAAACACGATCGCGTGATTTAACTTGTGGGTGTAACTTTGAGGGTGGATAACTTTGGTCATTGAGCCACCAATCCTTAAGCAAGGACTGCCTGCATCTTGTTTGCATGCATCTTAGAAGTATTGCGTGGCCAAGTCATACACCGTTGCAGCTAATCAAGGAGGTGTGAATCTGAAAAGTGGTTTCGAATGGAAGTAGTCCTTGACTTATAACAGTTCCCTTAGGGACTGTTCAAAGTTACAACACCACCAAAAAGGTGACTTATGAACCCACTTTTATGACTGAGGCAATATTCCCCATGGTTACGTGATTTACATTCAGATGCTTGACTCACGTGACGATTCCCTGAACAATCCCGGCAAGAAAAGTCGTAAAATGGGGTAAATGCTCACAGAACAGATTTCTCCCTTAGCAATGTACAATTTGGGGCTCAGTTGTAGTCGTAGCCTGAGGACTGCCTGTGTATATTTCTTCTCTGACTACCTATGGGCGACCAGCATTAAATAAACCTTGCGTGCAGCCTGGGTCCGTCGCGTAATTCAACTTGGCACTGGTTCTTCTCTTTGTTTCTTTGCTTGCAGAAACTGAGCGAGAAAACCTTGTCACTGTGGTCCTTGATCAACAGCTCGAAGTCCAAATATACCAACCCGTTTTATACGAAAGAGCTGAACCGGGCCCTTTACCCAGTCGCCAGCATGCGCCACTTGGAGCTCTGGGTCAATTACTACATCCGATGGAATCCACGGATTAGGCAACAGGTAAAGCATCTCAGTGTCAGGATTCCAGCAATCGCCCTAATTAAATCATGATTCTAGAGCCAAACTTCAAAAACCTTCCAAGGATTCATTAGAGGCGACATACTGGCACTGCCCTGTATGAAGCCAACTCTGGCATAGGTCATTTACAGTCCTCTGTGACCCTGTTTCCCCCCTCCCACCCTGGGTGTGTCATCAATCAGATTCTCCAATTGAGTACCTTCACGGGCTGGGTGTCATCAATCACGTTCTCCAATTAAATATATTTGGGGGCAAAAATTCTGGTATTTTAGTTATAATCTTTTAAAGATAAAGAGTTGGAATGTACTTTTGCTTTCAAACTTTTTTTTTTTATGGCAACTACTAAAACAGGCATAGGAATGTTTCATGAGTTGACACTCAGTTTACTTTAAAAAGAAACATAGCATGGATCCATAATCTCTTTTGTTTAATCAAACTTACAAAGTTGTCATATGCCAAGTCACATCATCCCATCTCTCCGTTCCACTATTCTCTTATCGGGCCTGGCCGCTGTTCTAAGAATCAGAATCAACGGTTGAAAATGCATCCCCATCCTTGTGACTGTTTCCGATTTATGAGCTTTTGGGGGGATGGGGGTAGTCGTTTCGTGAACATTGGGGCATTAATGTCTATGGAGATTCTCCATCATCCAGGTCTCGGTTGTCCCAAAGGTGCTTTTTATTTCAAGAGGCAACTAGACTTTCTTGGTTTTTCTCTGAAGAGGTTTCGCTTCTCGTTCCAGAAGCTTCCTCAGCTTCTCTAACAAACTTCTTCAGAGCTGAAGAAGCTTCTGGGATGAGAAGCGAAACCTCTTCAGAAAAAAATCAAGAAAGTGATGGGTGGGGGAGAAGCACCTTTGGGACATTGGGGCATTAAGCAAACACTGGTTGTTAAGCAAACACTTGAAAAGTGTTTTGGTTAGGAACCTAAAGTAAATGCCCATTTCCAACACAAGTGTAAATCATGGTCATGTGACTACAAGTGGGGCTTGGCTCTCAGAACTTAGGATCGGGGTCATAAGTAGCTTTTTTTCAAGGTTCACATTATTTCCAAGCAGTTGCTGAGCAGCCCCGTCCTAAGGACTACTTGTATTAGCGAAAGCCAAGTGTTTACTTTGCCATCAAACTCCAAGTTTGCTCTTCCCTCATTTTTGTGGCTCAGTGGGTAACTGTTGTGGTTCGCTGGCAGCAGGTACAGGCAGCTGAGGTCTTTGAGAGCGAGGACTTGGATCAGGGCCCTGCGTGTGATGCAGGGATGGGGCCAGGACCATCAGGGAGTGGAGTGCTGCCTTCGCAGTTTGTGGAGGTTGGCAGCAGTGATGAAGAGGCCCCCGAAGAGCCTGTGCCCGGTGCTCGTGCGCGCAGAGCTGCTCGAAGGCAAGAGCAGCTGCAGCAGCACGGGCAACTCGGGAGTAAGGCTGCAAGGTGATGGCCCCTCCCATAAAGGATAAAAGCCAGCCCTCAGAGGTGGGATTCTTTGCAGGAAGCAAAGAAGTTCTTGCACTTCAAGTCTTGTGGAAGTTTGGACTACCCTGGTTTGTGTTTGGATACTTTTGGTTTTGGATATTTCCCTGTAATTAATCTTGTGTTCTTGGCAGCCTTTCACAGCTTTGAAAGGGCTTGGTCTTACCTGGGACAATTAGTTTTGAAAGACTTTTTCCTGTGAATGCACAGAATCCACAGAGACGCGTTAAAAAGTTTTGCTTTCATATATATACTTTGTGTTTATTCAATTGGAACGAGTCAGAACAGTAACATCTTTTTGAAAGCGGATCTGGTCGGCGGATAAAAAAGACAGGCCCGTCTGTGCCATTTTTTCTCGCGATCCTCGAAATTGGGCCAGTCAAGCTGAGAGCCAACGGAGGAAAAAAAAGAGCCGCTCGGCTCGACAAGTGCAGCCTTTGAGGAAAAATGCTGCCAGAAACAAAGAGTCAGCTGTTTCTTTCCTGCAAGTCGGCCTTTGGAGGCCGTTGCCAGCAAGGCGGCCTCGGGAAGAAAAGCCGGCGGCGTCTCCTCTTGTCTTAAACGTTTGTTCTGAAGATGTTTTTTTGCGGGACTCCGAAAGGAGCAGCTTTGAAAGGGATGCGGAACAAGAAGTTAGCTTTTATTTACTTATACTGTCGTGGTTATGTGGTGTATATATGGGAGGTGGTGGCCCTTTGAGAGCTGTAGGCAACGAAATTTCATTTTATTTTTTTATTTTTTTGTAAATAAGTTTTTATTAAAAACAGTTGAACCCAGTGCGACTTTCTTGGCCATCATTTTGGCCATACATACTATAGCATAGAAATAGATATAACAGTTTTTCCTTTTTCCCTACGTTGTTAATTTAACGCTGGTTACATATGTGTTTCTATTTGCATTTATATAAATTTCTATACATATTTACAGCCTAGCTTCTTTTCCATCTTTTTTTTCCCCTTGTAGTCTTTATATTCATATCATATTTGTCCATTATATTTTATTTTCTTTAACTTACAAAGCAACTTTCATTCCTATAAAGCGTCAACGATTTCATTTACGTTCAAAGTGATAATAAAGTTGCTCTATTCTACTATTCTATTCTCTCCTATATTCTTTATTCTAATCTATTCTAATTCTATTCTGTTTTCTCTCCTATATTCTAAGCTATTATATTCTCGTTCTATTCTGTTCTTTTCTCTCCTATATTCTCTATTCTTATTCTATTCTACTGTATATTCTCTCCTATATTCTCAGCTATTCTATTCTGCATTGTATTCTTTTCTATATTCTCTGTTCATTCCTGTTTCTATTCTTACTGGAGAAAACAAGAGTATGATACCTGTTTTAGACTAAGGCTGTACAAATGTTGCGGGTAACCCACAATGTTTGAACTACCAGTAGGAGCATTAAGCCTTTTAGAATAGATGAATTCTTTATGCTTCTCCTTCAGGGTAGGAGGAGAAAATGCATACTGAATAAACTCTGTTTAGACTCTGTTTTATTCTATTCTATTGTATTCTAAACTCTAAAGGACAGGAAAGCAAAGAGGGCTAACGAAGTCTTAAACTTTCCAAAAAATCCAACCAGTACGATCTGTAATCTGTACACAGTTCACCCTTCCCATCTCGTGTGGCTCAAAAGAGTTTTGTTTGTGGCGGCTTCTACATGGGCAAACTCTGTAATTTTAAGACCTTTTCTCTCCGTTTAGCAGCCCAACCCAGTGGAGCAGCGTTACATGGAACTTCTAGCCCTGCGGGATGATTACATGAAGCGGCTGGAAGAATTGCAAATCACGAGCAACCCCAAGCTGTCCAATTCCTCCTCATCGTCCTCTTCCTCCTCCTCCTCTTCCTCCCAGATGATGTCACATGTGCAAACTCACTTTTGAAGGAGAGAGAGAAGCTTGGCTTCTTCTCCCCAAAGCCTCTCGTCACAAAAGCGGTGCTTTATTCCGACCAGAGGGGGAAAAACTACAATGCCTTATCTGAAAGCTTCTTGGGAAATGCTTGGCCCTGTGGAGAGGATCTAAACCCCCGGGGTGGGTGGGAGCTTTGTAAAAGTGGATTTACGTGCCTTTGGAAACCTTTCCGCCTGGGAACGTGCTCTCCGCTATCCTAGAGCATTGTTTTGTTGCTGTTTACTTCAGAGCATCCAAATATATTTAGCTAGCGGTTTCCGTACTAATCGCCATTTGGGGGACTAGCACAATTTCCTTGTCCGTCTCTAGGATGTTACCTCGCTCTGGTTTAGCTGCCTCTCTGGGCAAGCTAAGACCCATCTGGGTCAGCGTGGTCCTTCTGGATTCATCCGTCTGTGTGGCCCTCAGAGAGGAAGGAGCGTTTACTAATTTACTAAGAGAATCTGGCCTCGAGGAAGCATTCACACCACCACGTCTTTCCGACCAAACGCCATTTTGAACGGCGACGGCATTCACAACAGCGAGCTACCAAGAACGGAAAACTTTTCCTGAAAACGTGTGCCTGTTAAGTGATGGCCTTATCTACAGAGCAGATTTAATATTTGATTTTTGAAATGAAGGGAGGGGTGTGTGTATGTGTGTGTGTATTTGTGTGCGTGCGGCCATATCTGTGTGACTGACATTCTGTAGTGGGTTAGCCTTTCCTGACCTACATTTAAAACAATTTGCAGGATATTTTGTGCACTGAAGAAACTTCAAAATCCAGGAGTAAAACAACTTGGAGTCTTCCTCCTTATGTTTTGCACTTCAATTGCTATTAGCCCCAGATAACACCGCTAGTAGCAACAAGGTTGTGTAGGATATCTGGAGTGCGCTAAGTTGTCCGATTCCCTACATTTAAATTTTGCAGGGTGGTTTTCTTTCTTTTTTCTTTTTGGTCATTGTGTTCGGTCTTTTTGTCATATTTTATTATTTGTTCCTTCCAGGAATCTTGTTAAAACGTAACTTAACAAGCACTTGTAAAATCAGCACATTTGATCTTTTAATACATATGCTTAGGATATAAACTTTTAAAGCTGTTTTGGTCATTTCAGAACAAGCGAAACATAGGATTTTGCGAGGACTGTTTGTAGCTATTAAAAGTATTTGGAAGGGGGGTGGTTACTGTATGTAAATTACTTTATGTGTAATTGTGCAAAATATAAGGCAGAAATTATAGGATCAATGTGTAAATTAAGGATATGGAAGTCCGTTTTCTGTAAAGTGTAAATATGATTCTAAAATATAAAGTCAAACTCCAAAATAATTATAAAATTCTTAGTTTTAGAGGACATTGGAATATTTTAGGAATAGTATATTTTCAGTATAAAAGTAAAAATGGAGCACATTAATAGAATAAAATTGTATACTAAGAAATTTGCACTATTTCTTCAGGGATAGACTAAAATACTTAGTAATTTCAGCTAGCTAGCTCACGGATTTTCTTTTCTCATGTTTGTCCTCTAAAATTTCATTCTTTGGTGATGCTTTCGGTCTCCTACGTTTTATTGCACCTATCAGTGGGTACTTTATTAAAGGGAAGTGAGTCGGAGAAATGAAATACGTAACTTGTATCACAAGAAACTCAAACTTAACCCATCATTCTATTCTAAACGCTAGAGCAGAAAACTGAAAAGCTACCCAGACTCAAACATAACTGTCATTTGTTTGCTTGCAAGTTATAAGGCATCTCATTTTTTTCTTTGCTACCGTAAACCTTTGTGCTTTGTGATGGTAAATCCATAAGAATTATTTTCCTTTGGACTGGGGCAAATGACATGAGACATGGTTTTTTGTTTTTTTTTACAAAGTAAAACACTACAGCTGTCAACTCTTTGTGGAAAGTTAAACTAAAGTAATTTAAAATGCCTTTGTTTTTTTTTTTCATTTACCTGAATCTCACCAATTTATGTTGCCAGCACCAAGGCATTGGATCTTGATCTGTAGAGAATTTAAAGTATAACTTGATGAAAAAGCTCATTTTTTTCTTTAAAAAAAAACCACACAACTGGCTTAATTCATTATGAAATAAAAATCAAATATTTAATTTTTTTTTCTGATTTCTTTCCTGCAAGGTACAAGCTCGGGGGTGTGGCGGGGGGGAGGCATCAGTCCTGTGGATTTGCTGAGTTTAGGGTGGGAAATGTCCAGGATAAGCATTCCTTGCCTTGCGCTGCTGCCCTTAATTCCTGGCTGGGGATGATGGGAGTTGAAATCCACCAGATTTGGAAGGTGGCCGCAAGGCCACATTTGAAATACACAGCTGCAAAGAGATCCTGTATCCCATGAACCGTCATTGGCCTGACCACAGCTACCGTAAAAGCATGGGGAAGACCCAAATGAGAGAAAGGCACATGGGATGTGGAGTCCCTTATGAGAGAGAGAGAGAGACAGACAGGCAGACTTGCCTAGTAAGAATGGGAATATAAGCATTATCCCCAACACTTGTCCGTTTCCCAGCTTGGCATACCCACACCTGCACTTCTCCTTTGGCACACCCACTTTCCCATTCTCCCACTTTGCACACCTTGTCACAGCTTTGCACACCCATGCTCCTTGCACTTCTTCCTCAGCTTCACGCACACAATTCCATTCCCTCAGCTTGGCACAACCCACACACCCCTTCTCCATCCGCCCCGTTTTGCACACAGGCTTGCACTTCTCCTTCCCCAGACTTGCACGCCCACACCCCTTGCATTTCTTCCCCAGCATCGCACATTCACTCGCATTTCCCCTGCCTTGCACACCCACCCACACCTATTCTTTTGCACACTCATACTTTCACGTCTTCCCTTGCACACCCACACCTTTTGCATTCCCCAGCCTTACATGCTTGGGGCTTCTCGCACTTCTCCTTCCCCAGGTTTGCACAGCCACTCTCCCATTCCCTTGCTTTGCACACCCACACCCCTTCTCCAGCGGGCCCCAAGCTTTGCACACCCACCCTCGCATTTCTCCCTTCCCCCAGCTTAGCACGGGCACACTTCCATTCCCTAGCTTTGCACACCCACACACCTCTACGGGGCCCCAGCTTTTGCAGGCGCACACTCGCAGCACCGCTTCCCCAGCTTTGCACGGGCTCCTTTCCTTTCCCCAGCTTTGCACACCCACCACCACCCTTCTCCTTCCCCAGCTTTGCACGGGCTCCCTTCCTCCAACCCCCCCCACCCCCACCCCGGCCTTGCACACCCACCCATCCACCCACCTTTCGCAGCCCCCAGCCTTGGCCCTGCGCGATCCTTCTCACTCTCCCCCGCCCTCCCACGACCCCTTCCATCCTTCCCTTTCCCCCCTTCGGCGTCGGAGGCCCGGCCCGGCCCGGCCCGGCGGCCCCTCCTGTTCGGCTGGCGGGCTCCGGCGCGGAAGCGGCGGCGGCGGCGGGGCGCGGCGTCCAACATGGAAGGCGGGAGGCCGGCGGCGGCGGCGGCTCTAGGCAGCGGGCAGGGGGCTTCGCTGGAGCCCGGAGGCCCGGCCCGGAGGCCCTCCCGCTTGGCAGCCCCGCCGGCGGCGGCGGCAGCGGCCTCCTCCTCCTCCTCCTCGGGCCCGGCCTCGGCCTCGCCCGGCGCGGAGCAGCCCGCCGACAGGTGAGGAAGGCCGGGAGGGAAGGAAGAGCTGGGCCTGCGCGCTCCTCGGGAAGGGCGACTCCAAAGCCCAAGGTGCGCGGCCTGGCCTGGCCCGGTTTGTCCGCGGTCGCCTTTATTCGGGTGATCAGCGGGCGGGGCGGGGAAACATGGGCTTTGTCGTCCAGCCCGGCGGGACCCGGGTTGACATAAAGGGAGAGAAGTCGAAGGGGGGGGAGTTGAGGGGGGGAGGAGAGAGACCTCTGGGCAACATGGGCTTTGTGGTCCGCCCCCCACCCCCCGCAGCCTGGAATTGCTATTGCCTTCAGAAAAGAGGGTTCTTGTAGTCCAGAGCAACTGGGGGTGGGGGTGGAGGTTCGCTCTTTTGGGGTGGGGGAGAAAAGGTAATTGGCGATTGTAGTCCAGGTGGGTGACAAGAGGAGCTCCTTTTGGGGTGGGTGATGGGCTTTGTAGTCCAGCCTTGTAGGACCGGGGTTACCATAAAAGTTTTGGGGACGCGGGGCAATGCGGGTGGGGAGAAGAGCATGGAGTTGGCCTTTGGGCAACATGGGCTTTGTGGTGTCCGCGACCCCTCCTCCCCCCCAGCCACCCTGGCAGCTTGGAGTTGCTATTGCCTTCTGGAAGGGGGGCTTTGTAGTTCAGAGCAACTGGGGCGGTGGGGTGGAGGTTGTCGCTCTTTTGTGGGGGGGGGGAAGGGGATGGGGATTGTAGTCCAAGTGGGTGACAAGAGGACTTCTTTTGAGGTGGGTGATGGGGTTTGTAGTCCAGCTGGGTTGGGAAAGGAGGACTCTGGGGGTGGGTAGGATGGATCATTGGGGGCAAAAAAATTTATATATATGTATGTATGTATGTATGTAGGTATATATGTATGTATGGCATTCAGCTTTGTTCGGGTATTTTCCCACGTCATTGTAGTTGTACTTTTAAAGTTGTAAAGACATTTCAGCAACTTTAAAAGCACAACTACAATGACGTGGGAAAATACCCGAACAAAGCTGAATGCCATACATGTAAGTACCCGCGAAAACTTAAGAAAATATTATATATATATATCATCAACTTTTTCAAATCCTCACTTTGCAGCGCTGCCCTTTTCGCAGCTCACAAAATAAGTACAGGTAGTCCTTGACTTAGGACCACAGCTGAGCCCAAAGTTTCCCTTGCTAAATGAGACAGTGCGTCATTTTACGACCCGTTGTTAAGGGAATCAGCATTTCTTAAGTCAGTAACCCTGTTATTAAGTGAATCTGGCTTCCCCATTTACGTTGCTTGTCGGAAGGTTGCCCAGGTGGGATCACGTTACCCCAAGCTACCGCGACCATCATAAATAAGAATCAGTTGCTAAGGGTCTGAATTTTAATCACGGGACCAAGAGGAATATGCCGGAACCGTTGTAAATGTGAAAAAAAAACGTCATTTTTTCACTGCCCTTGTAACTTTGAACCGTTACTAAACGTAAGTCGAGGACTACCTGTCTAGAGAGAAAGCAGTTTTCCCAAAGTCAAATCCCATGTTACGTGTCCTTTTGCAGCCCTACAGGATCCCATGTTGAGTGGTGCAAGCAACTGATAGCTGCTACAATTTCTAGCCAGATTTCAGGCTCTGTCCTTTCGGACAACGCATCCAGAGAACATCGGGTAAGTTTTTAATCTTAATTTATTTCATGTATCTCATCGGTAGTACTGAGAGTTTTAAAAATAGAATAGAAATTGGAATTCTTTATTGGCCAAGTGAATTCTTTATAGAATTCTTTTTTAAAAAAAAATAAATTTTATTGAATATAAACATTAAAAACAGTGAATATGGTATCTCTTCTTTGACATACATTTCTGTTCAATCCCTTTACAATTAGGGGGAAAAACTTCAAGAACAAAAAAAGAGGCTTATACATATACATACATACATTTTTATGCATCATATTTTCCATTTTTCTTTTGTTCTTTTTTTGTCACCTTCTTCACTTAAGTTCTGTGAACTCCCTTTCATGTCCCTCCAGTTGTAAAATTTGTTCCATATTTTGTAATATTCTAGTTCAGTGATGACGAACCTTTTCGGCACCGAGTATCCAAAGTGGAATATGCGTTCATGCGCATACATGTCTGTGTGCCGGAGTGCCAGAAACCCTGTTTTTTGGCTAGTTTTGGCCATTTTGGGGCCATTTAAGGCAGTTTTTCGGGCTGTTTTCAGGGCCGTTTTGGGGGACATTTTCAGGCCGTTTTTGTGCTGATTTTCAGGCTGTTTTGGGGGGGCATTTTCAGGCCATCTTTCAGGCTGTTTTCTGGGCTATTTCAGGCCATTTTTTGGACCACTTTTGGTTCAAAAATGGCCTGAAAGCAGCCTGTAAGAAGGCCTGAAAAAGGCCTGGAGAACAGCCTGAAAAAAGCCCCAAAACAGCCCCAAAATGGCCGTTTTCCGGAGCTCCAGCACCCCGAGGACCAGCTGACTGGCGCACATGTGCATGTCAGGAACCAGAAGAGCAGCTGGCAATGGCGTGCCACCTGTGGCACATTCGCCATCGCAGTTCTAGTTCGTCTTGTCTTTATAGAATTCTTTATTGGCTAAGACACGTAAGGAATTTGTCACGGTGCATAAACTCTCACAACAACAGTGACAGATCATTAATTGTAATCAATGTAAAAATGCATCCGTCATAAAACATTAGATGCAACACTTAGCGATAGTCATAGGATACTAAATAAGCAATCAAATTGTCATAAATGTCAGCTAAAATATAACACAGGTCATCCTGGACTTACAACCGTTCATTTAATGACCATTCAAAGTCAACATTGAACGGCAATGAAAAAATGGACTTAATGACCGTTTTTCACACTTATGACCCTTTTAGCGTTCTCCATGGCTGTGTGATAAAAATTGAGACGCTTGGCAATTGGATCATACTTACGACCGTTGCCATGTCCCGGGCAGGGTGTCACGTGATCCCCTTTTGCGACCTCCTGTCCATGGGGAAGCCGGATTCACTTAACAACCGGGTTACCAACTGATCAACTGCAGCGGTTCACTTAACAGCGGGGCCAAGAAAGCTCGTAAAATGTGGCAAACCTCACTTAACAAGGGCCTCACTTAACGACAGACATGCTGGGCTCAATTGGCGTAAGTCGAGGACTAACTATGGCACAGGAAAAGGGCAGTTATTGGTAGTGCTCGACTTACGACCTGTTGCTTAGGAACCGTTTGAAGTTGCAACAGATCCTACCCCCCAAAAAAATGTAGATTCAAAATTCTCACAATTAGTGCCTCCCTCAAAACCATATGAACACATTTGGGGTTCTCAGAAACGAATAAACATCCTCCCCCCCGATTTTTTCCTGTTTCTTAGTTGATATTTTATTTGTTTAAGTCCAGGTAAGTAAAAAGATCTTCAAACTTAACTACAATTTGGACAGATAAGTTATCTCTGCCATTACGTTGGCTGACGGAATTGGAGGTTAAATTTCCCTTCTCCATATATCTTGGGTTGTTTTTTTTTTTTTTGTAATTGGATTTTTTTTTCCCCCACTGAGAACTTGAAGGAATATTTTTACCTAACTTCCTGGAGAACTGTCCCCAATCCAAGTCAAATGTTGTATTTACTTCTCACATTCTGTTAAGAATGATAATAAAGAACAAATAAATGCACAATGATAGAATATTATTGAGACTATGTTAGTTCTAACTTTGGGTGTGTCTTGTTCAGTTAATTAATTGAACCTGGCTGAAACAAGGCTTAAATAGTTGCCTAAATTTATTCAAGAGACTACCCAGTAGTAGTGAATTATTGGCTACCCTGTAGTGGTGGATTATTATTTAACTCTGCAGAATAAATCTGAATATTTTAGTGGTACTAGTTTCCTGAGAATACCAGGTGTGGAAGGAATTAAATTATTTATGCATCTATGTTAAAATTCAAACCTCACCTTTGTTTTTGTTTTAATGACAGTATTTTCTTTCTTTTTAAAAAAAAAATCAGTGAAGTAATATTTTGATACTATTATCCCAATTCTGCTGATCAGAGATTTAATTATTTGGTTTTTTTTAAGCTTCTGGTCTTTGTGATATTTTTTGGTCAACACCTTCAAGAAATTAATGGTAGAGATTCCATATTTGGGGGGCGGGGGGAAGTCCCTTGGTTATTTGAAGATCCTTAATGCATTCATATTCAATCTTGTAATAATAGATATATAGATATATGGTCCTGATTGGGCTTTTGAGAACTTCCTCACAGAAGTGGCTTCGCCTGAAATCAGGATTTCAGTTTATAACTTGTTGGATAATATCTGTATTTTAACTAACAGGTATACAGGAAGCCCACCATAAGGGTAAGAATATATGTGGCTATCAGCAAGTTAGACTCTTACCTATTTTATGTTTTTTTTTTCCTGTTGTGTTCAGAACTTGATGTGCCTTTGGTGTGTGTTCTTCTTGACTTCATTAATGGTTGTTTTCAAGCTGCTGGGCCATCTCGCTATGCGGCATAACAGCTCATTTGCCATAGAACCACTGTGCGTACATTCCAGTGCTTTTGTGAACAATACAAACCAGATTAGGAGTATTTTTAACTTTCATTGGAAAGGCAGGGAAACAACTTAGGTGTGATGACCCAAAGGGGCATGGCACAAAGGCAAAACAGCCAGATAATCAGGAGTCCTTTTATTAGCTCCAGTTTTGCCCCCAATGTCCTGGTTACCTTCTGGCTGGAGAAAAACACTCCCAAGAACAGCCTTTGGCTGCAGAGTCCAAAACATGGTCAACAAAAACTGTAACTATAAGTCCAATCAAGGCAAGATAAGATAATTAGTCCGGCAGGGCAAGAGAAGGAATTCCAGGCGTGAAGGCATGGCAATAACTCAACATGGTTGGGAGGATGACAGGAACACAGTTAACCAAAGTCAACACAAGATAAACTCATGTTTGTTCCCAGAAGACGCGGCACTCAGCATGCATCTTTTTTAAACTCTCTTCCCAGGTGTGGCTAATGAAGGGAATCAGGGCCCTTTCCTCCCCCGTAAGCACGCAACCCACATTGCTCCCTTCTCCGTTCCTCCCTGCGTGCCCTAGGATGAAGAGGGGGTGGGCTTGGGTCTTCCTCTAAACTCCCTCGCCCTTGTTCTACTTCTCCCCTGCTCTGCCCAGTTGGATTTGGCACTTCCACCACTTTTTTCCATAGCCAATGGAGCCACACTCCTGCTCCCTGTCGGCTGTTCATCTTCCTCCTTGGATTAAGACTCCGACAGGGGCAGGACACTAGGTTTCATCCTATTAATTCTGACAAAATGGGTCCTCTTGCATGGTGCAGATGGCAGAGGACAATATTAGCAGTCGGGGCGCAGATGGTATGCTCAAGTGGTTGGAAAGAAAAGTCTAAGGAAAGCCTTAATATAGTCTGGGTGCCAACAAGAGGCCAATTCATGCCTCCGTTTACACAAGCTTGATTGTCAAACTCTTTGGAGAGGGAGTCTAATTCGGGTCTGACGGGGTTTATCACTACAGTAGCCAGTAGCGTGGCTCCCCAAATTTTTAAAAACAGATTCCTTCTTGTATCCCCAGGTTGCTTTGCAAAAAAAAAAAGGCAACTGGGTTTTCTTTGTTTTTCCTTGAAAACGTTTTGCTTCTTATCCAAGAAACTTCTTTGGCTCTAAAGAACCTTCTTGGATGAGAAGCAAAATGTTTTCAAGGCAAAACAAAGAAAGTCCAGTTGCCTTTTTTTTTTTTTTGCAAAGCACCTTGGGGACAGCCGTGGCCTGGATGATTGAGAATCTCCATAGAGATTCATTCGGTGGTGATTTTTTTTCCCCTTTTCTTTTGGCTTTGCCCTCCTTTCCCAGAAAGTGCTCCTCTTTCAAATGATCAAATAGACAAAGCAAGAAATATATATATATATTTTAAAAAAATAAAATAAAACCAACTTGGACTGCTTACTATCTGCTTCCCTACTTTATACGGAGGCTTCTAACCATATAATGAGTACTGCATGATGCCTATGGCGAACCTTAAAATGAAATATCACAATGAAAAATCACTGCCATAAACACATTTGCTTTTAAGGTTTTTTTTTTATTTGTGAAAGCCAAGGGTTTTATTTTCAGTTACATATTGCACAGTGTTAGCAATTTCTTTTCTTCTTCTCCCTATCTGGATTGCCCAGCGTTCAGCCAAATCTTTTCTAGCTTCTTTTTTTTTTATGCCAGAGTCTTCTGCTATATTCTACACCCTTCATCTATGACAGACGAGATTTAAAACACAACAGCTCAGTTCTGCTCTTTTAAATAATATTCCAAAGCGCAATCTACCTTAATCTTCTGAAGGTTGGCTGCTGATGTTTTGAAGGCCAATTGAACTCCGCTGTCCGAATGAAAGGGACCTCCGCGAGAAGAGATAGGGAATTTATCCAGTGCTTTGGCTCCATAAGGGAGCATGGAGATTTAGGTGGGCAGTCAAAGCCATTGGACAGAATTCAAAGCCAGGGAAAGAGAGGGCTCCGTGGTCAAAAAGACCGCCCTGTCTGCAACTCTAGAGCAGGCGTCTCCAAATTTGGTGACTTTGGGTCCTGTGGATTTCAACTCCCAGAATTCTTCAGCCAGCCAAGGCCAAAACTTCCTGCTCTAGAGGAATCCTTTCAAAGCTTTCTGCACCATATTGACTTTGAGATAAGAGGTGTTTCAACCTTAGCAAGTTGAAGGCTCATGGACTTCAATTCCCAGAATTCCCATGGTGGCTGGGGAATTCTGGGAGTTGAAATCCGCAAGTCTTAAAAGTTGCCAAGGTTGGAGATATCAGTTGACCTGGAAAGTTCTCCAAAGTATTGAGTATTGAACATGCCCTACCCGTTGTCTCCGCTACAAATGTTCACAGTTTCAGGCACAAATTGACTTCCGTGGACCTTACTTCATCCTTAAGTGGTCATTAGAGGGGCATGCCTAAGCGCACTAACGTGCCTGTTATCCCTGTCATTTTATCTCTATTCTCTTATTCTAGTTCTCATTTTTGTTTGACAAATTCCAATAAACAAACAGCAATAGAGCATCATTCCTGGATCGACCCGGCTCTTGGGAGGAGAACCTATGACATGCAGTACCATTTCAACCTGGCGTTTTAACCGGACGATCAGAACCCTGGGACAGCACATTTTCCTTATTCTCGCCCCAAATGAGCAGATTCCAGACAGTTTCATTGCATTCTTAGCAAAAAAAAAAAATTCTCTTAATGGAACCAGCGAGGGAAGGGGGAAACGCCATTATTCAATCTTCAAATTGTTGCATGGTTTCTGTAACTGCTACCAAGATGTGCTGTCAATCAGTTTCCTTCTGTCGTGTTTTTTGTTTTTGTTTTTAAGCATGCTGGGCTACGTTTATCCTTTGCATTTTGCCTTTTCCTGTTTGAGAGGTTAAAAGATTTCTCGTGTCGAAAGGACAGGGCGTACTTCGTGTTCCGTGAGATGAAGGCTCTTCTCTTAGAAGGATAGAAATGCATGCATTTCTGTTCGTTCCTTTAGTTTTGTTTTTCCTTTTGTTTTTTTTTAACCCCGCCAAATAGCCAGTTTTGTAGGCGCCAACCCTGTAGAGTTTAATGCATTCGATTGGGGAAGGTCTATGTTAAAAGTATCCGCTGTCTCTCTCTCTCTCTCTCTCTCTCTCTCTCTCTCTTTTTTTTTTTGCAAAAAATAATAATAATAATTCTGTCCTTTCACCTTGTTCTGTGCATGTTTTTCCTCCTTCCGCCCCTCTCTTACTTCCGCTTGCCACTCGCTGCAATTCAGGAGATTCAGGATGGACGCAATGGCTATCCTTCTGACGCAGAATTTGATCAGGTTGACATTTATACTCCTATTTCGTTCCCCTAACTTAAACAGCTCGTGTTTTTTCCGTGGGGCAATGGAAACTCTGCGGGGGTTTTGTGTTTGGTTTTTTTGGGGGGGGTTAACCTGTTCCTCCACAGCTTGGCAACTGAATGGAGGACATGAAACATGGAGACCCGAACAGGGCTGTATGTTTGGAAGAACCTAGCGAATCTGTTCCTGCCAAGGATAGGATTTTGCTGAACTGGGGGAGGTTCTTCTTAAAACGCCCCAAAAGTTAGCCTTATTTCCCCAGGGACTTTGAACTTTCGAGCAAGGGTAATCCTCGACTTACAATTGTAATGTGCCGAAGTTACGATGGCCCTGAGGGCTAAAAAGATACTCCTTTGGTCTTTTTAGCTGCCAGAAAAAGGGAGTCCGGGGGGAAAACAAGGCATTCCTTAAATGCCTAGATAATCACCTCAGTAGCCCAAAGTTGTCAGAACATAAGAAAGTTATCGGAGAGCATGATGGATGACTCTTGGAGAAGGATGTGTCCCATTGGAGAAGTCACATCCAGGGGTGGGAGGAAGACCAGGGTCAAGGGGGAAGTGTATAATGTAAGTTAGTATCGGCTGCATCCAGCTTACGCCAAGATGGCCACTCCTAATAAATCAATTTTATTGTCTCTGAGAGACGCAGCTAGAGACTTTTGATTTGAATGGGGGTGGATTTGCTGGAGTCCTGACAGCCGGCCGATACTAAAATTACATCATACATTTTTCACACTTAACGGCCGTTGCAGCCTCCCAATCAAAACTCAGACACTCAACAACCGACTCGTATTTACGACAGAGGTCGTCCGATCCCCTTTTGCATCCTCCGGGTGAGCAAAAATCACTGAAGGAGCCAGATTCACGTAACCCCCGCCTGACTAACTTAAGAACTGCGACAGGCCGCTTAACAAACTGTGATGAGGAAGGTGTTAAAAGGCGCTTAATGACTGCCTCGCTTAGCAGTGGAAAGCTCAATTCTCTATGACAGTCGTAAATCGAGGGCTACCCATAGCCATGAGGTAGAAAAGACAGAGCCACGGGGCCTTGAATTTTGCCCTTGGGGCCACCGAAACGTCCTTTCCTCCGTTATCAATGCCACACAATGCCGGTAACGGAGCCACCATGAACGCAAGCCGGGCTGCCTTCCTGTACAGGTGTGATCTCTAAGACTTCCAGCAGGTGAGGAGGCTTACGAAGCTTGGCTTACAACCCCCGCCTCCGTTTCCCTGAGCCTTGCTGAAGCCTTTTTAGATCCAGTAGGACCTTAACAACCTTAGTCCACGCTTCTGGAATAATCAGCCTGACTTTTGCCTCAGTGTTTTTGCCACTTAACCCTTGTCCGCTTCGTCAGCGTGTCGTCAAGAGCAAAGCCGTCCAGGTTCACAGAAGCTCCATAGGACCTGGACAGATTGACTCTTGCCTTGATCCAGCAGGAGAGATCCCCAGATCCGCCACAGGGGTCCACAACTCCTCCCCTACTACCTCGCCTGCTTGGGAATCCATCCAGGAACCCTTCCTTTCGCCATGGGGCGAACCCCATGGGTAACTTCCGCATAACTCCTGAGCTTCGTCAAAAGGTCTGCAACGGAAAACCCCGCATTAGCCGGATCGGCCGCGGCCGATCCATCGCAGAACCCGAGGAGTAGGGGATGAGCTGGAATCCAAGTGGCGGGATCCTGTGATCTCCCGGCTCTTTGTCTGCAAACAAGCGTCTGCCTCCCCCCCCCCCCCCCCCCCCCCCGCTGCAAATAATACCCGAAATTTAATTTTCCACCTTTTGGATCCCTGCCAGGCCCTGAGGGATGGCAACAAGCTGGCCCAGATGGAGGAAGCCCCTCTGTTTCCCGGAGAGTCCATCAAAGCGATCGGTAAGTGAGACGGACCCCCCCCGCCCCCTTAAAATGAAGGCGTTTCTCCTTGGCTAAAATGTCACCGGCGAGCCATCTCCCTCGCCGTTCGATAGCTTCCATTACGCGGGAACACAAGATTTTCATCTTTTGCATCCTTAATCCCTTCAACCCCCAAAGCGGGTCTCGCTGAGCACAAAAAGGCGACTCCGCCTGAAAAGAATTTTAATTGCGAATTAACATAGAATTAAGCAAGCCACGAGATGGCTGTCTCTGCGTATAATCCCGCAGATTACTTAACTGCTCAGCAGTTTTCATCCTGATGCTTTGTTGTAGGGGAGAGAGAGAGAGAGAGAGAGAGAGAGATACACACACACACACACACACACACACACATATAAATATAATTTTACACACACAGACACACATATATATATATTGCGATCATGTTTCAATACTTGGAAATGAAATGTTGGCGCTCTAAACTGCGTCTTTTTTTCTTCTTCTCTGAAACTCCACTGAAAAATTAAAGAGAAGGCCGTGGGGATTCTCAATTGCCCAGGTCATGGCTGTCCCAGAGGGGCTTTTCCAAAAGGCAACTGGAATTTCTTGTTTTGTTTTTTTTTTCTTTTCCTCTGAAAACATTTCGCTTCTCACGTAAGAAGCTGAAGTCAGGGGCTGCCCCAAAGAAGAGGGAGTCAAGCTCTTCTCCAAAGCACCCGAGGCCAGGACAAGAAGCAACGGGTGGAAACTAATCAAGGAGAGAAGCAACTTAGAACTAAGGAGGAATTTCCTGACAGGGAGAACAATTAACCAGTGGAACTCCTTGCCTCCAGAAGTAGTAAATGCTCCAACACTGGAAGTTTTTAAGACGAGATTGGACAACCATTTTGTCTGAAGTGGTATAGAGTTTCCCGCCTAAGCAGTGGGTTGGACTAGAAGACCTCCAAGGTCCCTTCCAACTCTGTTATTCTATTCTATTCGAAGCGATGCGTTTTCAAAAGAAAAACCTAAGAATGTCCAGTTGCCTTTTGGAAAAACACCTTTGGGATCAAGGTGAGCTGGTTGTAATGCATTTGCTATTTCTGGCTGGCTGAAGTCCACAGGTATTCAAGTTGTCCTTCCCTGGAGATCACTTGCTCGATAACGTCAGTAGAACAGCACAATACTTGCTCTAATGCCGTACTTGCTCTGTGGTAATATCAGGAAAACTTTTCAATTGATACGATAGTCTTTTTTTCTGAGGTTTTGACGTGATAAAGCTATTAGACATCTAGCTACTATAATCTAAGCAACTTATGTGGGAGGAAATTAAACAAAAATTATTTAAGGATTGGAGCAGGCACTTTCATTCCATCAAAGAAGTTGATCCTTCTCATTTTGGATGGATATATAATGACTTGCGTGTATATATATACATATACATACATACATACATACATACATACATACATATATATGTCACAATATATATATATATATATTGTATAAACCTAAAATTTAAGACCTCATCTGTGCTTAAACATTCATTTATTTTTGAAATGAGAATCCTTGTGCCTTTAGCATTTCCTAAAATTGACATAGCTTGATCTTTATTTGACTCTTCTATTGTAAAAAATATGAAACTACAAAACGAAGGGGCCTTGCTATGCAAAAGGACTTTATGCCACCCGTCACGCCGTATTCAAATTGGGATTTGAAAGCAGAGATCGTATCTTGCACGAAAGAGTTTTCACTGAAGGGATGTAAGCACTAATAAAATATCACCTTTTCCCTCAGCTAAAGACGTGGTCTATATCTGCCCGTTCATCGGAGCCATCAGTGGCACGTTGACAGTGACTGATTACAAAATGTATTTCAAGAATGTTGAGAGGGTGAGTCTTTATTCTGTATTGCACATCATGCATTTTCTTTCTGGGATAGAATAGAATAACAGCGTTGGAAGGGACCTTGGAGGTCTTCTAGTCCAGCCCCCTGCCTAGGCAGGAAACCCTACACCACTTCAGTCCAATCTCTTCTTTAAAAACTTTCAGTGTTGGAGCATTCACAGCTTCTGGAGGCAGGTTGTTCCACTGATGAATTGTTCTCCCTGTCAGGAAATTTCTCCTTAGTTCTAGGTTGCTTCTCTCCTTGATTAGTTTCCATCCGTTGCTTTTCTTGTCCTGCCTTCAGGGGCTTTGGAGAATAGCTTGACTCCCTCTTCTTTGGGGCAGCCCCTGAGATATTGGGACACTGCTATCATGTCACCCTAGTCCTTCTTTTCATCAAATTAGCCACGTCCAGTTCCAGCAACCGTTCTTCATATGTTTTAGCCTCCAGTCCGTCCCTTCATCCTCTTTGTTGCTCTTCTCTGCACTCTTTCTAGAGTCTCGACATCTTTTTTTTTACATCGTGGCGACCAAAACTGGATGCAGAATTCCAAGTGTGGCCTTACCAAGGCCTTATAAAGTGGTATTAACACTTCACGTGCTCTTGATTCTATCCCTCTGTTTATGCAGCCTAGAACTGTTGTCGGCTTTTTTTTGTCTAGAGCAATGTGTTTCAAACTTGGCTATTTCATGTCGCATAAACTTCCAGCTGCCACGTTAAGCTGCCACGTTTGAGAAACACCATTCTGGAGGCTTCCTGCTCTTACCCTTTTTTGCAACCAGAAATTTATGTACTAAGCATAAAGACCCGCCGTGTGCTAACGTGTCCTATCACAATTATTTTATCTTGTTCCAGGTGATAAATGTTTACCCGTGGTGTATTTTTGGAAAAAAAAAAACCTTTTTTGTTTTTCATTCAAATTTTAGGATCCACATTTTGTCCTTGATGTTCCCCTCGGAGTAATAAGTAGAGTGGAAAAGATCGGCGTGCAGAGCCACGGAGGCAATTCTTGCGGCATCGAGATTGTGTGCAAGGTAGAGATTGGATGTCTGCGGAGATTCTGTAGGCTTTACAGTTCTGGAGATTTTGTGACGATGCGTGAGTGGCATTTCGCGCATATATATATATATATATATATATATATATATATATATATATATGTGTGTGGCATTCAGCTTTGTTTTTTTTGTTCGGGTATTTTCCCACGTCATTGTTGTAGTGACGTTTTGGCAGAATCTCATCTGCCATTATCATTCTGCCGAAACAATGCTACAACTTTAAAAGCACAACTACAATGACGTGGGAAAATACCCGAACAAAGCTGAATACCATACATGTAAGTACCCATGAAAACTTAAGAAAACAAATATATATATGTGTGTGTGTGTATGTGTATGTATATGTATGTGTGTATGTATGTATGTGTGTATGTATGTATGTATGTGTATGTGTATATATATATGTATATGTTTGTGGTGATCCATTGGTGAGCAACTTTCCCAAGCTACTCACAAATACTGTCCTAGAAATCAAAAGTGTAGGATGGAATTTTACGGTGCCCGAAGCACCAATTAAACATGATCCTCTCCAGCGAGAATCGCCAATGTAAAATGCTTAAATTTCTATAAAGTGCTGTAATTTTTTTTTTATATATATATAAAACCAGTCAGACCTAAAGCTATCTTTCGACAGGATATGAGAAACTTGCGGCTTGCTTATAAACAGGAAGAACAGAGACTGGAGATTTTTCAGAACCTGATTACCAGAGCATTTCCTCTTTCTCATGGGCTGGTAAGCCTAAACAAAAAATTCTTACTCCTAGCAAAACGCATAAGGAAGAATAAAAGGATGTAAATACCGTGTTTCCCCCAAAATAAGACCCTGTCTTGTTTTATTTTATTTTTTGCCACCAAAAAGGCACCAGGTCTTATTTTCAGGGGAGGGGGGGGAATGTCATCCACTGACTAACGTCACCTCCTTTTCGCCGTCAGAGGCCTTCAGGAACTTCTTCTTCTGCAGCCAGCAAGGCTTTCCTAAAGGCCTCTGCAGCCAATAACAGAACTCTGGATCGATCTAGAGCTTTGTTATCAGGTCCAGAGGCCTTCAGGAAAGCTTTGCCAGGCTTGTTGGCTGCAGCCAGGCAGGCATCGGGGTTTGCAAGGCCTGGCTACAACTGTCCAAAGATAAGTAGTAGGGCAGGAAGGAAGGAAAGAAGGAAGGAAGGAAGAGTAATAGCACCTAGATTTATATACTGCTTCATGGTGCTTTCCAGCCCTCTCTTAAGTGGTTTACAGCCTCGTTCCCCAATAATCTGGCTCCTTGTTTTACCCACCTCAGAAGGATGGAAGGCTGAGTCAACCTTGAGTGGGTCTTTTTTCAGCGCCATTATAACTTCGAATGGTCACTAAATGAAAAGTTGCAAGTCGAGGACTGCTGTAATATTAAAAATGAGTTTGGGTGGTTATGTTTGCTGGCACGTAGGTTCATTCTTGCTTCTCAGAATTAAATCTGTCTATGAAAATCAAGAAGCAAAGTTCAGTGACACTAACCTTGGCTTTCCTTTCATCCAGCCATTCTTTGCGTTCACTTACAAAGAGAAATTTCCTACTAACGGTTGGAAGGTTTATGATCCGGTGGCAGAGTATAAAAGACAGGTGAGCCTGGTTGATTTTCATGTTTTGTATACCATCAGTGTATAGGAAAATAATCATTAAAAAATGTATATGTTTGAATACGAATTCTCTGCCAAGATACTCAAGATTGTTTACGGTATACAGTAGAGCTAAATGGATATAACACATTAACAAGATACCTGAAGAATAGGGAAAATACCAGGTGTCTACCTGTTTAATATACACACCAGGAATTTTAAACTTTAAGCTGCTTGCTTGCTGTGTTCCCAAACATTGCATTTGTGTAATTTTAATCCAGGGGAAAAAAAATATCACTCTACCGAACTATTTATCCCAATTAGGTTACATTTGCTTCCGGCAGTTGGTCTGTCATTATCAAAGTTTGATGTATATAAAAATGTTTTGTTTTTCCAGGGTTTACCCAACGAGAGCTGGAAAATATCCAAAATTAACAGCATGTATGAATTTTGTGACACATATCCTGCCGTTCTTGTTGTGCCAACCAGCGTCAAAGATGAAGATCTCTCCCGGGTGGCTGCTTTTAGAGCGAAAGGCAGAGTTCCAGTAAGTAAGATGGAGATTAAAAATGGAAGTGTTGATGTCAAACTTCTTCACACCCTCATACCATAAACTGACGTGTTTTCATGAATGCTTAAATTATAAACCGGATCATTCCTCGGGGATATAGGCTGAATTAAGGAAAGCTGGATTGAAAGAGGATGTGCTGAGTTTTAAAAATGGAGGAAGAATAGCACTTGGCAGACTTACATACCGCTTCGCGGTACTTTATAGCCCTCACTATGCGGTTTACAGAATCAACCTATTGCCCCCAATAATCTGGGTCCTCATTTTACCAACTTCAGAAGGACAGAAGGCTGAGTCAACTTTGAGCTGGTCAGGATCAAACTCCTGGCAGAGGGCAGAGTTAGCCTGCAACAGTACTTAGACTTATAAACCGCTTCACAGTGCTTTACAGCCCTCTCTAAGCAGTTTACAGAGTCAGCCTCTTGCCCCCAACAATCTGGGTCCTCATTTTATGGTACCAACCTCGGAAGGATGGAAGGCTGAGTCAACCTTGAGCCGGTCAGGGATCGAACTCCTGACAGTGGGCAGAATTAGCCTGCAATACTGCATTCTAAACACTGCACCACAACAGCTCCCATCTCCTCCCACTTATAGCTGTATGAATGTAACATGGTTGCTCGTATCCTTACAATTTTTATTATTATTCTTTTATTGACTGTTTACTAGTATGATTTGATAGGCCCTAGCTTATTATTATGTGTCCTAGTATGATTTATATGTTTTATATGTTTCCTAGTATGATTTATAGTACACTCTGACTACTACCTATGATTCTTGACATATGTATCTTGAGACCATATGCACCAAAACAAATTTCTTGTGTGTCCAATCACATTTATGTCCAATGAAGAATTCTATTCTTTTCTATTCTATTCTATTCTATTCTATTCTATTCTATTCTATTCTATTCTATTCTATATTCTCTTCTCTTCTCTTCTCTTCTCTTCTCTTCTCTTCTCTTCTCTTCTCTTCTCTTGATAACCTGTGCTGTGTCGATAAAATTAGTCTGATAGATGACAATACAAGGATCTTCAGGCTCAAGTACTAAAATTCAAGAAGCTCAGTGAAAGAATAGGAGGAGATGTAATAGGTGTTCCAGACGCTTTAAGTGGGCAGAGTTGTGTAAAAATAGTTGTCTGTCGGGGTTTTGTTGTTGTTTTTATTCTTGGAATACTGCATCCAGTTTTGGTCACCACAGTAGAGAAAAGATGTTGAGAGTCTAGAAAGAGTGCAGAGAAGAGCAAGAAAGATTATTAGGGGCTGGAGGCTAAAACAGACGAAGAATGGTTGCGGGAATTGGGTAGGTCTAGTTTAATGAAATGAAGGACATGATAGCAGTCTTCCAATATTTGAGGGGCTGCCCCAAAGAAGAGGGAGTCAAGCTATTCCCCAAAGCACCTGAAGGCAGGACAAGAAGCAATGAAGGGAAACTAATCAAGGAGAGAAGCAACCTAGAACTAAGGAGGAATTTCCTGACCGTTAGAAGAATTAACCAGTGGAACTCCTTGCCTCCAGAAGTTGTAAATGCTCCAACACTGGAAGTTTTTAAGAAGAGATTGGACCGCCATTTGTCTGAAGTGGTGTAGGGTTTCCTGCCTAAGCAGAGGGTTGGACTAGAAGACCTCCAAGGTCCCTTCCAACTCTTTCATTCTGTTCTTGCTATTTTGTACTGTATCTGATTGCTTCCCATTGATTAATTGCATCTTCTTTATGCATTCCATTTAACGTGGTGAATTTCAGCAAGGGCTTTATTTGTAAGTTAGTTTCTTTCTCTCCTCTTCCCCCCCCCCCCCCACCATCCTTCACCTCCACCCCCTCTCTTAACCTAGGTGTTATCCTGGATTCACCCCGAGAGCCAGGCCACCCTCACTCGATGCGGCCAGCCTCTCATCGGGCCAAACGACAAACAGTGCAAAGAGGACGAGAAGTACCTACAGACCATCATGGACGCCAACGCTCAGTCTCACAAGCTTTTCATCTTCGATGCGAGGCAAATGAGCGTTGCCGACACCAACAGGGTAGGAGAGACACACAGGAGGAGGAAAAGGAGGATTAAAGGAGCTTCGGCAAAGCCCCCCCAAAAGGCGATTTGGTTTCAGTTGAAATGTCAACTTGTCAAGTGTTCGTTATTATTTTTATCCCACCTTTATTGTTTTTATAAATAACTCGAGGCAGTCAACGTAACACTCCTTCCTCCTCCTGTTGGCCCCACATCACCAACCTTGTGAGGTGGGTTGGACAGAAAGAGGGAGGGACAGACAGACAAATATTGAAAGAGAGAGAGAGAGAGAGAACGAGAACACGCACTGGCTTAAGTCACCTAGCTCCACTTTCATGCAAAAAATGGGACTAGAACTCATCATCTCCTGGTGACTGGGCCAAAGTTACCCAGCTGGTTTTCATGCCTAAGACAGGACTACAACTCCCAGTCTCCTGGTGATTGGCCCATAGTCACGCAGCCAGATTTCATGCCTAAGGTGGGACTAGAACTCCCAGGTCTCCTAGTGGTTGGCCCACAGTCACCCAGCCGGCTTTCATGCCCAAGGCAGGACTAGAATTCACCGCCTCCCGTTTTCTAGCCCGGTGCCTGAACCAACAGACCAAACTGCTTCACCACACAATGCGTAGGGGTGATGGAAACCCACTGTAATTTCAGGCCAAAGGCGGTGGGTACGAAAGCGAAAGTGGCTATCCCAACATGGAATTGATCTTTCTGGAAATCCCGAATATACACGTGATGAGGGAATCGCTGCGTAAGCTGAAAGAAATCGTTTACCCCACCATCGACGAGTCCCGGTGGCTGTCCAACGTGGAGAGTACGCACTGGCTGGAGTATATACGGGTAACGTGGGATCGTATCGCGCTTATATCGTGCTTCTCTTTAGGCTTCCTTCTCTCTCCCACCGGGAGAGATTTCATATCGAAGTAGTTATTTTAAAGCAGAGGGATTCCCCACCTTGGCCACTTTTCATATCTGCGGACTTCCAACTCCCAGAACTCACCACGCAGCCATTCTGACTGGGGAATTCTGGGAGTTGTAAGTCCACAAGTCTTAAACGTCCCCAAGGTTGGAGACTCCTGCCCTAGCTCAAAGACTACCTGTCGTGCGAAGCCACCCCAAAGGTTCCTTGTTTGAACTAAGGCGGTGGGTTTTCAAGGGAGGAGGGTCTGCCTGTGGATTAGACGACCATTTGTCTGAAGTGGTGTAGGGTTTCCTGCCTAAGCAGCGGGTTGAAGACCCCCAAGGTCCCTTCCCAACCCTGTTACTTTATCTATCTCAACTTGGATTTTTCTTCTTCTCTTTTCTTTTTTCTCCAAATTACACATCTCTATTTACATTGTTAACGGTATCGTGTCATAGATATTACATATACTTGCATTTATTTCTGTACATTAATCCTTACTCCTATGTTCTAACCACTTATACCGTTTATCCCATACTGCATAGCATTCTGATTCCTCCTTGCCTTTTAGTTAACAGATAATCAGAGTTGGAAGGTCATCTAGTCATCTAGTCCAAACCCCCGCCCAAGTGGGAGACCCTACACTATTTCTGACAGATGGGAGCTCAGTCTCTTCTTGAAAGCCTCCAGGGATGAAGCTCCCACAACTTCTGAAGGCAGCTTCTGTTCTATGGGTTTATGGCTGTCACTGTCAGAAAATTCCTCCTTATTTCCAGTTTGAATCTCTCCTTGATCAGTTTCCATCCATTATTCCTTGCCTGGCCTTCGTTTGAAAATAGCTTGACCCCCTTTCTCCTCTCTGTGGCAGCCCCTCAAATATTGGAAGACTGCTCTCCTGTCTCCCCTGGTCCTTCTCTTTACTAGACTAGCCAAGCCCAGTTCCTGTAACTGTTCTTCATATGTTTTAGTCTCCAGTATCCTAATCATCCTGGTTGCCCTTCTCTGTACTTCTTCTAGAGTCTCAACATTTATTCAATATTCTGTTATCTCCTGTAGCCATCTTTGTAGCTTCGCCCAATATTTCCTGGCTTTGGGGCATTGCCACCACATATGAAAGAACGTTCCATCTTTCTGCTTGAATTTCCAGCACTCTGATTTCCTATTTGGGTACATTTTTGCCAATCTCACTGGCGCTAAATGCCATCGATAGAACGTTTTATACGGGTTCTCTTTATAAGCTGTTGACAATGTTAACTTTTTGGTCTATAATTTTTCACAATCATCTAGTTCTATACTACGACCTATATTAATTGCCCAGGCCATCATTGACCCTTTTAACTATTTCTTCCTCTTCTTCTTTTTGTCTAAAAGATGCTTCTGGCTGGAGCTGTGAGAATTGCTGACAAAATTGAATCGGGCAAAACCTCGGTGGTCGTACATTGCAGCGACGGTTGGGACCGGACCACTCAGTTGACTTCTTTGGCGATGCTCATGCTGGACAGCTACTACCGGACCATCAAAGGCTTCGAGGTCCTCTTGGAGAAGGAATGGATGAGTTTCGGCCATCGCTTTGCCATGGTGAGTATCACGCAAGACGGATGCCAGGATTCCGGCGATCACCCTAATTAAATCATAAGCCTCAATCCAAGCTTCAAAAAACTTCAAATGATTTATTAGGAGCGACATGCCGGCATGATCTGTATGAAGCCAACTGTTAGGATTCTTGTCGCCAGAGCGGGGTTTTGTTCAACAGATATTTTCTCAATGTGCACAGAGAGAGAAATATCTGCCTCTACCTAGAATCGAACTCATAGCCTCCTGGTTGTGAGGTGAGAGCTCCACCTCTAGGCCACCGCACCACTCTCCCAAGAAAGTCCAGTTGCCTTTTGAACAAGCATTCTAAGGCTGATCCATTTCAATTATGAAATGGCTGTTCCTTTTTTTCCCCCCCAAATGTTTTCTATCCATTGCTAACATCATACTCCCCAGACCTGAGGGTTGTATGGCTCCCAGGCTACATTCAACCTTTTGGCTGTCCCTGTCCAGCCTCCGTAGATGCTTTTATTTTGAAGGTGACTGGTATTTTTTTTCAAATTTGCATAGGTGCATGCATGCATTCCTATGGACCTTCACACCTATTGATTCGCCCTTCCACAACAATCCCAGATTCTCAAGTGGTCCCTTGGGAAAATGAATTAAATTAGATTAAATTAGATTAACAGAGTTGGAAGGGGCCTTGTAGGTCAACTAGTCCAACCCCCTGCCCAAGCAGGAAACTACACCATTTCAGACAGATGGCAGTCCAGTCTCTTCTTGAAAGCCTCCAGGGATGAAGCTCCCACAACTTCTGAAGGCAACTTCTGTTCCATGGGTTGAGTGTTCTCACTGTCAGAAAGTTTCCCCTTATTTCCAGGTTGAATCTCTCCTTGATCAGTTTCCATCCATTATTCCTTGTCTGGCCTTTGGATGCTTTGGAAAATAGCTTGACCCCCTTCCTCCTCTCTGGGGCAGCTCCTCAAATATTGGAAGACTGCTATCCTGTCTCCCCTGCTCCTTCTCTTCCCTAAACTAACCAAGCCCAGTTCCTGTAACCGGTCATCGTATGTTTTAGTCTCCAGTCCCCTCATCATCCTGGTTGCTCTTCTCCCCACTCTTTCTAGAGTCCCAATATCTTTTTTATAGTGTGGTGACCAAAACTGCAGGATTCTAAGTGTGACCTTACTAAGGCTTTATAGTGTGATATTAGTACCTCCCTTGATCTTGATTGTATCCCTCTGTTAAGGCAATTTAGGATTGCATTGGCTTTTTTGGCTGCCCTGAAATATTGGAATACTGCTATCCTGTCTCACCTGAATTGCCCACCCCTGTTCTACACCCATGAATGTGGGCTGCGTCCATCGTTTGCAGGCTAGGTTCCTACATGACAGCAACTTAACATATTGTTTGGCAGCATTCAGATGGGTGGACTTCAACTCCCAGAATTCCCCAGCTTCCTAAGTTCCATTTTATTTTTGTTTTCCTCTCCTACAGCGAGTCGGACATGGAGACGATGATCACGCAGATGCTGATAGATCCCCTGTCTTCCTACAGTTCATAGATTGTGTCTGGCAAATGACAAAGCAGGTGAGAAGATATCGATTCGTTTATTTATTTATTTTGTGTGTGTGTGTGTGTGTGTGAGAGAGAGAGAGAGAGAGAGAGAGAGAGAGAAAGAAAGAAAGAAAGAAAGAAAGAAAGAAAGAAAGAAAGAAAGAAAGAAAGAAAGAAAGAAAGAAAGAAATATACCACTCATGCATCATCACAAAATCTCCGGAACCGTAAAGGCTACAAACTTGAAATTTGGCACGTATGTTCCTCTTGGCTTCTAGGGGCTCACTAAGAAAGGATTTTTCAAAATGACCATCAGAGCATTAGCATTTCCTATATTATTATTATTAACAAGCTCTGATGCTAAGGAGTTCTACTCCCCCTTCCCACCTGAAAAGAAATCTCTTCCAAATGCAAAACACAAGCCGAGGAGAGGTGTTTCAGTTTCACAGCACCAAGCAGCTTTAGTACAGAACAGTTGAGCTAAGCCACGCCCAGGCTCCTTGCTGTCTCGTTCTTGCTCACACAGCAAATACTCTTTTCAGTTTCCAAACAGCCCTCAACTCTCTCACACACTGACAGGATGCTAGCCAGATGAATACTGATAGATCATAGGCAGAGGCAGAATTTTTTCCCCCTTATTTTCTTCCCCCAAAACTGAGCCCGACCACGTAGTTTCGTAGTGAAGCGTGGGTATCAAGCTAGTTTCACATATGTTCAGAAAGGCTCTTGGAAGCCAACCTAGAAAGGGTTTGAGTTAAACTGCTTTTCAAGCAGAAAAATCTAGAGTGATTTCATTGTCTTCTCTTGCTTAGGATGAGCTCACGCGAGCAATTAAAAAAACCCCTTTTCAGGAATATTTAGGCCAAGCATTTACACAAAGCAGCAAGCACTTGAATTCTTGTCTTTTGAAATATCATAAATAGACCTTCATATCTTGCTCAGATGAATTGGCCAACCTAGACATCTGCAAGAGCTGGGATTTGTTTTTGATCAACATTTTGATCAGGTTTCCCGCATCACTGGGAATCAAAGCCTCCATCCCTGGAGGCTTTTAAGAAGAGACTGGACATCCATTATGTTCAGAAATAGAATAGGTCTCCTGTGTGAGCAGGGGGTTGCCCTAGATGATCTCCAAGGTCTCTTCCGACTCTCGTTACTGTTGCCTGAACCGCGCTAGCCCAGCTGAGCATGTTGTAACACACCTTCCCCCCCGCGTGTGTTTAAGTCCACGAAAACACTCTCTGCTTCAGTGAGAAGTGGATTGCCTTTTACTCATGGGGGGAAAATATAAACTAAGTTGTGTTTCCATTTTAGTTCCCAGCCGCCTTCGAATTCAACGAGCTGTTTTTGATCAACATTTTGGATCACCTGTACAGCTGTCTGTTTGGCACCTTTTTGTACAACTCGGACCATCAGCGAGTAAAAGAGGTAAATAGTCCATGTGCAACATGATGATTGGATAAAACGGCGAGAAAGATATTTGGGGGTCATTTTTCTCGTAGAGCAGGAATATCTAAGCTTGGCCACTTGAAGGCCAGTGGACTTCAGCTCCCAGAATTCCCCAGCCAGCCATGCTGGCTGGGGAATTCTGGGAGTTGAAGTCCACAGGCCTTCAAGTGGCCAGACATGAACACTCGTGTGTACAGCATGAAAAGATTTAAATATTCGTCTGTCACAGCACCAAACTCCACAAAGTCTTTGACGTGAACACCATTCCTGCCTTTAAGAGCAAGTTAACATTTCTAGCCGAAACGACCAGCTTAAGGGCATAATGTGACACAGAAGTGTCTGGAGTTTGATCTTCCTCCCCGGTGGGTTAGATGTTCTACATTTTGGGTCTAATAATCCTCAATTTCCAGGACTAGAGATTGCAAAACCAGGTAGAAATAGAGAGCTACGTCTACCTTCCGAGTCCCCGTTGACTTCCAAGCCATCCAAAAGCTCCAGCTAGGTAGGATTTCTCTCCTGTTTTTTGAGAAGAGGTGGTGTCCTTTCAAATTGCTCTCGTATTCGAAGGAACGCAGCCAAATTGCATGGCTGTGCCACAAGATGGAGCTGAATTATAGATCCTTCCTAGCCTGGCTCTCAGCCTCTCATGAATGGATAATCTAATAAGGCAGCTCCCTCTTTCGGGGTGGGTGGGAGAGGGAAGAAGGAAGGAAGGAAAAAAAAGAAAAAAGAAAATGCCATTTAAGAGATGACTGTAGTGGAAACAAATGCTTTATAGCACCGGAGGAATAGAGAATTGCGAGAGAAATCCAATAACGGATTCCAGTTCTGAAACCTCGATTTAATAATGGCTGTATAAGAGAAGATTGCACTCGACTTTGAATTTTAATGACCCTGTTAAACGTAGACATTTGATTACAACGCACAATATTTTGGTAGGTTTAAGGATTACACCTGTTTTGTTTTTTTTCCCTACAGTTCCCCTTCATCGATTCTATGCTCTAGAATTCGCTGACATTCAGACAATTTCATTGTTTC
>NW_020769328.1:137291-148489 GCF_900518735.1 Pseudonaja textilis
CTATTTTCCAGTATCTATTCTATTCCTTATTCTATTTTCCAATATCTCCTCTATTCCTTATTCTATTTTCCAATATCTATTCTATTCCTTATTCTATTCTCTTTTCCAATATCTATTCTATTCCTTATTCTATTCTATTTTCCAATATCTATTCTATTCTTTATTCTATTCTATTTTCAAATATATATTCTATTCCTTATTCTATGTTCAAATATATATTCCTTATTCTATTCCATTTTCAAATATCTATTCTATTATTTCCTTATTCCATTTCATATTCTAATTCTATTCTAATGAAATTACCCTCACTCGCTCTGTATGTGAATTTACACAGTGAAATCTCTCCTCCCCATTTAAATTGGCACAGGAATCTCATCTTCTCCACTGAAGAATATTTGACTGTCTCTGGTCCCTTTTATACTAGTCCTGGGGGCAGAAGGAGAGGACAACAGATGGTTGTTAAGCTAATATAGCTTGCCCATCGATTTTGCTTGTCAGAAGGAGCCCAAAGGAGAACCCCGTAACCCTGGGATGCTGCAACCATCATAAACACGAGTCAGTTGTGCCCGGTGTCCAAATTCTGAACCCCTGACTGTGGGGGGAGGTTGCAACCTTTGTTAAGTGTGAAAAACGAAGATGCTCTTCTGCAATCACGACATAAGCCCGAGACTGAAAAAGCAGGCTTGACAGATGCTACATCTTTTCTCTCCTGCTCTACAGAGTGGAGAGTTGGTCTCTGGACAGAAAATCCCTTAAAGAGACTGGAAGAAGCATTTGAAATGTGGATTTGACGTTACGTATAGGCTGGATTGACAAAACCCGAAAGGAGGAGGAGATAAGCCCCCTGGGAAAGCCAAGGGAAATCATCAAAACCACAAAAAAGTGAACGTTAGAATATTTCGGACGTGGGATGCAACACCTGGAAAAGTGCAGCATCCTTCGCTTAATCCTCTCCAAGGAAAGACTGAAGGCCAATGAATCTCCAGGCAGAAGAAGAACATCGCGGCTTCAAAATCTAAGAGGCTGGTTTGGACAAAACTCGGCAGCCCTTTTTCGTGGGGCTGTTGATCAAAAGAGGATCGCCAACATGATCGCCAATGTCCGATGATGGATATGAAAGGAGGAGAAGAATAGTAGTAGAGCAGTAGTAGTAGTAGTAGTAGAAAAGTAGTAGAATAGAATAGTAGTAGAAGAAAAGGAGTACTAGAATGGTAGTAAAATAGAAGAAAAGTAGAACAGTAGAAGAAAAGTAGAATAGTAGTAGAATAGTAGTAGTAGAAGAATAGTAGAATAGTAGTAGAGGAGGAGGAAGAGGAGGAGGAGAAGGAGAAGAAGAAAGGAAGAAGAAGAAGAAGAAGAAGAAGAAGAAGAAGAAGAGGAGGAGGAGGAGGAGGAGGAGGAGGAGGAGGAAGAAGAAGAAGTGGTGCACCTACACAGGAGACACAAACACACTGTTTTGTTTACAAGTCATTTTTTCCATTTATTTTATTTTTTTTCCAGTTTGTACTTCAGCATTCAAGTTCGGATAGCCATCCCCCATAATAATTCTTATATGCACTTTAGCAAAATGAGTCTGCCTTTTTTTCTTAACTTTTTAATTTATTATTTTCTTTAGACAACCCAACCCGCAATTTTCAACTGGGACAGAGATCCTTTCTGTATAAGCCAACGGTATGTATGTATTGCTTAAAAACGAAAGCTTTCGCTTCTTTGGATATGCCATCTCCTCTTTGAATCGGTCGTCTCCGATTTCATCTCTTCCTTTTTCCCGTCCCGTTTTTTGTCCTTCCTCCTTTTGTTCTCTACCTTTTCTGCTCTTCGGTTCTACCCTTTGGAGGAACGCAACTTCCTACCGCAGCAGAATTGGACAACGAGCGAAATCATTTTGCTGCCGGTTGTACGAGAAAATGACAACTGACACCGGTCCGTATTTGCCAAAAAAGGAAAGAAATTGCAAACGAGAAGGAGAGAAAGGTAAAATCTAAGCCAGTTCTTTCAAAAGTAGAAGTGGCTAGAATTCCTCCTAAGTTTTCTCCTAACAGGAAACCTTTTTCTTCTTCTCCTAATTAGATGTCTCATTTCAACTTCCAAGAACATGTGTTGCATATAAATTCAGGGCACAATATGTGGTCTCTACATATATATATATACATCTTTGGCCTGATGGAAGACTTCAAACGCCTGTTATTCGTCCTGCTCTGAACATCTGGCTACGCTGATGAGATGCGGCCTTTCAGCTCACAGATAGTTTTAATTTACCAATATAAAAAAAGCAGAGTAGAAAAACGGACACGTGTGCACACCCCCGCTTTCCCAGAGGTGTGGTACAACACAGCTGGCACTGCTACCAAGAAGTTAGCCAGGAAAAAAGCCAAACATACTGTTGGTTGAATATACAGACAACGGACAGAATTCCCCAGCGGGGAAGGAGATTTGAAGTTCTGTGAAGGAGCACATGCTTTGCATGCAAAAGACCTTCCAATGTCGAGCCCTGGAATCTCTCGACTTTCCAAGAACGGCCCCCGGCAAGTCAACACAACAATCGCCTTTGTTGCACAAAATCTCAGGCTCAAGTGTGTAATCTCCAACGCGGGGTTTTTCCTCTCGTCTAGCCTTGGGTTTTTTTTTTAAGGAGCAACAGAAGTTGGTACAACTTGCCACGGCCAACTCATCTTGGCCAACTCCCCAACAGGACAATTCAACCAACAAAAAAAGTAATTCATTTCAACGGAACCATGACCAATAATAATAAAATAAAGTCAATCCAGAAATACAAGATGTAAGATTGTCTATGGAGATTCTCAATCATCCAAGTCACGATTGTCCCAAAGGTGTATTTTTTTTTTCCTCAAAAGCCAACTGGGCTTTAGTTTTTGTTTTGTTGTTTTCCTGGAAGATGTTTCCCTTCTCATCCAAGGAGCTTCTCCAGCTCTGAAGGGTCTTAGTTGAGAAGCAACACGTCTTCAAAAAAACAACCAGAAAGTCCGGTTGCCTCTTGAAAAAAACAATCACCTTCAGGACAACCGTGACTTGGAGGACTGGAAATCTCCATGGACATCTTCAAGGAAATTTTAAAAAACCAAAGTGCAGTTGCCTTTGGCAACTTACAATAATTTCAACGAAAACAGGGTCACCCGTGATAAATAGCAATCGAATGAAACGATTAATACAGCATTGAATTGTCCCGCGTTGAGTTGGCCTAGATCCAGTTGGTAGACCTCTCCTGCTCCATCGTAGGATTTCTGAAGGTCTCAAAGGCAACACAGTAGGGTCTTGCCCAGCCAGCCTTCATCCTACGCCTTGGTGGCCTGGAGACAGGAACCCCGTGGAGAACATACCTGGGCCATTGTTGTTCAGGGAAAGAACTAAACCGGGGTGCAAGAACTGAAGTCTTGACTTCTGGGGAAGACTACGCTGTTGGTCGTGGTCTGGGGAGGCAATAACAGTCATTGTTGCTCTTGGTACCTGACGTTGAGTTGTATTCTACAAATACCTCCCTTCTGCTGGACTACCTAAAATTTACATTAAGGCATAACCATTTACCAAATTCATACAAAAAGACTTTGGGGAAAAGAAGTACCTCACAGATTCATCAACTGCTACATCTTGAAAACCTGGTAGCTTTTTTTTTTTTTCTTTTCCTCTTAACATAACACTCGGGACAATTTTATTATTATTATTTTGTTCATAGAATCTGCAATACATCACATTTTTTTAAACATCGATCTGGGTAACAAAACCTGTTCCGAGACACAGTATTTCAAGATGTAGATCAGTGGCAGGACAGTAATAGAAAGACAACGAAACAGACAATTTTACACCTACAGTAAACGTTTCTCCGTAATTGGCCAAAAGAAAAGGAAAGGAAAGGAAAGAAATTTCCATCTAGGTGAGGAAAAAAATGATTTCTAGTCCAAGTACAGCCACCATTTCCCCACTATTTTATCTAAAGATGCATCACGATAACCCTAGTCTAATGTTTGATGTATTTGACTTCTCTTTCTTTAAAAAGAGAGACAGTAGTTGGAAAGAGGCTGTGATGTAGATTCCTCTGTGTGGTTGAGGTCACCTTGGATTTCTCTACTCTACAAAATGTAATTCAAAACAGAAACGCCAAGACCAGACCTTCTTCTCCAATACTTGAAGGCCACCTCCAAAAATGGGAAACCTTCAACATTATTTTCCTAAGTAGCTCTTGGTTGAACTGCAAGTCCTTCATGGGAGAATCCCTCCACAGGAGAATCCCACCAAAGAGAAGTCACCTCAGCGGCTTCCTTAAATAAGCTGAAGTCTTCCATGATTCCCCCCGGTTGGCCTTCCAAGTGCCAATTTTAAGTCTTCAAAACGATAAAATTAGACGATGAGACTGGGGTAAGAGAATTGAGTACATCCCCAAATATACACATTTCATTGGAAGGCCTTGTCATGCTGGTGGACCGCAAATTATGAAGCTCAACCAAAGCAGAAGGAATTCCCACCAACATCTGGACTAGCATAACCACCTCATACTGACGCTCCGCTGAAATCCACAGGAGTCACCTCCATCATGGATGAAAGATGGAAGTCTCGGGGTAAAATTTCCTTAAACCCCTCTAGCTGTGATGGCGAACCTTTTCAGCACTGAGTGCCCAAACTGGAATGTGCGTGCATGCGTATTAATGCGCGTGAGCCGGAGAACCCGAAACCCTGTTTTTGGGCTGGTCTTGGCCGTTTTTCAGGCCATTTTGGGGTCATTTTCAGGCTGTTTTCTGGGCCACTTTCAGGCCATTTTGGGGGCAGTTTTTCAGGCTGTTTTCAGGCCATTTGGGGGCCATTTTCAGGATGCTCTCAGGCTGTTTTGGGGGGCATTTTCAGGCTGTTTTCCAGGCCATTTTGGGGCTTTCATGCTGTTTTGGGGCCATTTCAGGGCTGTTTTCTGGGACATTTCAGGCCGTTTTGGGGGCTGTTTTTGGCCCCCAAAACAGCTTGAAAACTGGCCTGAAAAGAGCCCCCAAATGGATGTTTTTCAGGCCATTTTCCGGTGCTCCACGCCCTGAAGACCAGCTGGCCAGCACACATGTGCATGCCAGAAACCAGCTGGTGATTGTGTGTGCCATAGGTTCGCCATCACAGCCCCTATAGATACAGCCGGTCGTGCTCCTGACATTGAGAGGTCCATCCAGAAGTTTCCTCCACACACAGCAACATCTACAGAAGGTTCAACATGCCTCAATCAACGAAGTCTTTGCGGCAGGTCCACAAAATGTGGTCAAAAAATGTAAATCTGGCAGCCACGATAGCCCATTTGAAGTTATGTCCATTCTTTTAAGTACCGTAATCACCTGGGCTGTTGTTTTTTTTTTTTGATCACACTGTGTAGACCACCTTGGCCTTCGATGATCCCCACACCGAATCCCTATCAGAAAAGTCCCCCCCTACAAACATCACCTAGGATTAGTTGGTAAATGAAATCTGAAATTAGGTATTTTGCCCGCAATTTTTTCCCTCCCCCCCCAACACCGTGTAATACATATCATGGACCGATACATGCACTAAAGAGATATTTTTTTAAAAAAAACCAAAACCAAAATATCCTAATCTTGCATGTGAAAATGTACACCTTGCTACAATGGGTGAAATGCACGGCTAACAGGACTTAGGTTGAGAATGACCAACGTGGGCCAACATTTAAGCCCATTTCTTGCTCAGCTCCGCAGGGGTAGGGCTGTGACTAGTAGCTGTTGATCCAAATTCTCCCAAAATAAGGCCAGAAAAGTCCCCTGGCTTCACGACCTCTGGCACCCCCGTGGAATATAAAAAATAACAACTGGGATCCAGCTAAATTTAAGACAAACCAGGGATTGTGGTTTGATCTGGGAAAGAGTGACAACGGGCAGCCATGTGGCCCTTTTCCAGGAATCCCCATTTGCACCACTGTGTAGAGCGGGTATCCAAGACACGTGGGCTGCTGGGGAATTCTGGGAGTTGAAGTCCACAAGTCTTAGAAGCGGCCGAGGTTAGACATCCCTGGTGTAGAGCAACGAGTAGTCTTCCCCTTCATGAGCCAACTGAAAGGAGAGCCTGAACAGTAGTAGACATCTTACTACTGTTCTTAAGACTCCCCTCGTGGTTTCTAGTTAAGGCAAGGAAATTTAAGCCCAACCAGTGACTGTATAAGCACAGCGGGAAGAGCAGCTAAGCTGGTTTGATACAAACAAGATGGAGGACTGGTGGCAACGGCTGTCTCATCCTACCGTCAGGGATAAGTTTCACCTCCCCAGAGATGACAAAGAAACCTTGTACTACTTGTTGGGTACAGGTGATGGCCAACAGGACAAACCCCACTGAGGAGAACCCATCTTGGCTCAGCTCCATGTGGTCTTCTTCTCAGGGCTTTCCTAAGAGAAGGACCCGGAGGATTTCTGATGGGCCACGAGACACAAACGGAAGGAGGTTCTAAACCAGAGGTCCCCAAACTTGGCAACTTTAAGACTTGTAGACTTCAACTCCCAGAATTCTCCAGTCATCTATGCTGGCTGGAGAATTCTGGGAGTTGAAGTCCACATGTCTTAAAGTTGCCAAGTTTGGAGACTTCCGTTCTAAACCTCGGGCTCCCTCCAGGCCAAGAGCTCAAACGGCCAGCATCTTCTCCTTTCCTTGAAATGGACCTTCAAAAGTTGGACACAACCAAATAAACACAGTGGCCCACAATCCAGCTGAACTCAAAAACTGAGACCTTGGGGAACCCCAAGGCCCAAAGTATGCATCTGTGGGATATGATGACCGGCCCCGCTAAAATACCAGCACAGAAATGTTGGAGAACATGTGAACCAGCAGGCCTCGAAAACCTGAAGGTGCAACATTCCCAAATAACCATCGCTGGCCTTTCCCGAACCAAAACCTTCTCCCTTTTCTGGATTTTAGCCCATTCGGTCTGTGCTGACCTGGATGTCTCACCCCTTCAGACTGAACTAGACGGCAAGGTTGGTCTGAATTAATTTGGCCCATCCTCCTCCCTCGAGATGTTCTCTTCAAATTCAAGCTTTGGAGACCCCTCTGCAAACCTGGGAGGAAAACCACCATGAAGCCAGAAGCCCCCACGAATTCTGTCCAAACAGACCAGATGGAGGGAAAAGCCATTTTCAGCGGTCACCACAGCAGCCTTAAAAGTGAGGCTCAGTTCCTTCTTGCCGTGTCTTCACACAGGTCCTACTCAAAAGCAAACCAACAATTGAAGATTGTTCCTAGCTGAAATGAAGCCCAGTTCTGTGGGGCCACCGTCTCTTCTCGCGCCCCACCGATTAAAGACTGTTGCCATCGGTCTCGTTCTCTTTTGAAGACCATCTCCCCAAGGAGCTCAACCAGGACCTCGATGGAAACTCTACCTGTAACCAAGAGCTGAGATCTTGGCTGAATCTTTCTATTTTGGGTTGGTCACCTACAAGCAACTTCGACTGGTCTCTTACTCCTGCTCTTCGCTGCCGTCTCTTTCTCTCCCCAAACCCAACCCATCCAAATGACGTTCATGGACATCTCTAACGTCTACGATGGAAACAACCCCTTGGAAGAACCTTTGCGTTTCATATTCAACCTGCCCAAAGCTCGGACACGACCCATGGCGATGCAAACCTACGACTCTTTCACAAAAACGATATATTAAAAAAAAATGAAAAACAAAATCAAACCCGAAAAAACATTATCATCATCATCATCATCATCATTTCTTCTTCTTTTTTTTTTTTTTTTTCAACCAGTCTACAAGCCTACCACAATAAGAAGAACCCTGCCCTAGTCGGGGGAATGCACATTTAAATAGCTTTGGAATCCCAAATTAAACGTTTTTTTTTTGTTAGAAGCTAAATTACAAATCGTGTGAGAGAGGAGCGTGTGCATGGATGTATGTGTGCGTGTGTGCGCTCATGTGTGTGTGTGTGTGTGTGTGCGATGTGTTTTGTTGTTTGTTTTATTTGTCAACAATTGGTTCTCTTTCTTTTTCTTTTTTAAGCCGGAGGGCTGAGATTTCAGACTTTTGCGTTTTCTTGAGGCGGCGGAGCTTCTGCTGTCTGTGGTTCTAGGACAGAGTATTTCACTAGGGAAGGAAAAAAAGAGAGAGAAAATTTTAGCTTGGTCTTGTAGGAAAATAAGAAACATACAAACTGGCCGGCAACTGTCATGCCCCTGTCGGAATCTGACTCGGAGGAGGAAGACCAACAGCTGACAGGGAGCGGGAGTGTGGCTCCATTGACTGTGGAGGAAACTGGGGAAGGGCAAAGTCTGGCTGGGCAGAGCAGGGGAGAGGTAGAACAAGGGAGAGGGAGTTCAGCGGAAGACCCAGGTCCACCCCCTCTTCATCCTAGGGCATGCAGAGAGGAATGGAGAAGGGAGCAACATGGGTCGTGTGAGTTATGGGGGAGGAAAGGGTCCTGATTCCCTTCATTAGCTGCAGCTGGGAACACAGTGTATAAAAAAAAAAGGCAAGTTACATGCAGCAAGCTGTTGGAAGCAAATGTGAATTTATCTTGTATTGTTGTGGCTTATCTGTGTTCCTGGCATCTTCTCAACTATGTGAGTTTTTGCTGTGCTTTCAAGTCTGAATTTTTTTCTCCTGCCCTGTCAAGCTAATTACTTCAGTTTGATTTGTTTGGATTTTAAGTTACAGTTTGTGTGTACCTTGTTTTTGGACTGAATTATCTACAGTCAAAGGCTGTTCCTGGGAGAGTTTTTCTCCAGCCCGAAGGTAACCTGGACATTGGGGGCGAAGTTGGAGATAATAAAGGGACTCTTATTGCTTATCTGACTTTGGCTTTGTGCCATTCTCCTTTGGGTCATCACAGCAACTGTAGAAGGCCATGTGTCAGCTTTGGAAGCCATATTGACACCAGACACTTCCACACTGCCACCTTCTTAAGCCTGGGAAAATGGGAGGGGGGGGACTTTCTTGGAGTGTATGTGGTTAGACATAATAGCATTCTTTTTCTAAGTCAAGGTCATGTCATTTCTGCACCTGGGTGTGCGGAAGTCTCAAGTTGGGATGGGTGTGATTGGGTCATGTGATGCAATGATGAGTGCAGGGGGTGGATTTGTACTTTTTTACTTATTGCAAGGAAACCTGGAACTTTCAGATTTGGGATTCCCCAGATGTGCCCGTTTACTATCCAAATAAAACAGAACTTTTGAGAAGATGGTCTGTCTCGGAGTGATTTGTTGGAGTGGAAGTTTTCTGGAATGCCGACACCATGTTCATCAATCAATCAGAATAGAACTGGAAGTAACTTTAGAGGCCTTCTACTCCGACCCTTTGTGGCCTCCTTTCAAATACTGGAACACTACTACCAACTCGTGGTCTACACACGTTACGGTTCTGCAGCCTTTCAAAAACCATGCCCCCTCCCGAGCTATCACCACAAAGCTGGCACGCAGTGCGTTGTGACACACTGTGCCCTTAAGGACACAACACACCCACTCACCTTGTGGCTCTTCGGTCACCACTGCTTCCATGTTTTCTCCTTTCACATACTCGGCATTCAGGCCCTCTAAAAATAGCAGAGAGCAGGAGAGATTTGACACCCAATTTTAAAAGTGGCACAGAGGTTGCGAGACGACCGAAGCTTCAACGCAGAAAAAAACGGAGGATGCTCCTAATAAATGCTCTTCCTGGGAGACGCGGCCAAGGCAGCACCGAAACAATTCTGAAAACCAACCTGATTTATAAGATCACAAAATCTCTTTTATTTGTGTCCTCAGGACAGCCCTTGCAGCACCTCATGGGGAGAGAGAAATGTGATACTGTGGACTCAAAGGCAAACTAGATAAAGAGGTTCGGATTTTAAAGAGCATTTTTTTGTGCTCCGCTTCTCCTTCTCTGACGTTATTTGCATTTTTAAACCTCCAACTTGAACTCCGAAACAGGCGAAGGATTCATGGCACCTTCCAGGTGTGGGTGAATCATGATGCACAACATGGCCTACAGGAGTCGACAGCCTCGTCCCAACCTCAGATAACAGATAATCAGAGTTGGAATGAACCTTGTAGGTCATCTAGTCCAACCCCTACAGCACGTTAGAACACAGTTGGCAGGGACCTTGGAGGTCTTCTAGTCCATCCATTATTCCTTGTCTGGCCTTCAGGGGCTTTGGAAAATAGCTTGACCCCTTACTCCTCTCTGGGGCAGCCCCTCAAATATTGGAAGGCTGCTCTCCTGTCTCCCCTGGTCCTTCTCTTCCCTAGACTAGCCAAGCCCGGTTCCTGCAACTGTTCTTCATATGTTTTAGTCTCCAGTCCCCTCATCATCCTGGTTGCTCTTCTCTGCACTTTTTCTAGAGTCTCAGCATCTTTTTATAGTGTGATAACCAAAACTGCATGCAGTACTCTAGGTATGTCCTTATTAAGGATAGACAGACAGACAGACAGACAGACATGATAGGTAGGTTTGTAGGTAGGGAGGGAGGGAGAGAGAGAGACATATATATACATAGATAGATACATAGACAGACAGACAGACAGTCAGACAGATAGAGATGGTAGGTAGACAGACAGACAAGCCGTGCCCAGTTCCTGCAACTGTTCTTCATATGTTTTAGCCTCCAGTCCCCTCATCATCCTTCTCTGCACTCTGTACCTCACCTAAACAACTTCTAGCACCAACTCCCTCCCTCTCTCTTCCTTTTAAATCTTTGCATTCCTGCTTTCCCCCCCCCCCCATTTCAAACAGATCCAATGAGTTAGATCAGAGTTTAGATCACCCTTGGGAGAAGCTGTGAGCTGAAATCTGGAGGCAGGAGGGTGATCAAATCTCATCCATCATTTGCTTCTGCCATTCAAAACGGGGGCATCCAAAATGCCACGTGTGAATCCAGCCGAGAGGCTTGTTTCGTGCCATTTCCTTTTTTTTAAAAAAAAAAAGCCCCTTCAGGAGCTGCTGCGCGCACTGCCATGCATCCAAAGCCTGACATTATCCCAGCATGCCTCATCTGATGGCTAAAATTAATCCTCCGTTATAATTAACTTTAATTTCCTGTTGCCTTTTTGTGGGGCATCTGCGTTGCCGCCTTTATCAAAACGCTTTTCTAGACCTAAGAATGTTCCTTCTGCATTTCTAGCATGCACAGAGATAACACATGCACCTGTACGAAGATCTACCCCTATGTTTAATTCCCTCATATTGATGATAGGTATCTATCTATCTATCTATCTATCTATCTATCTATCTATCTATCTAT
>NW_020769328.1:148499-163325 GCF_900518735.1 Pseudonaja textilis
TATCTATCTATCTATCTATCTATCTATCTATCTATCTATCTATCTATCTATCTATTCTGTGACTTTGGGTCCATTAAAAAAAGAAAACAAATCTTTCTGTTTTGCAAGCAATAACACTCGTTTTCTCCCCGCAACACGGCAGCTGATAACCAACAGAGCACCAAAAAAACACCGCAGGGGTTAGATAAATGAATGGATAAATAAATCCATCACATTTCTCTTGACTTATTCTGCTTGTTCAACCAACTCCAGTTCACTCCTCTTTGTGTTACTTTGCTAAAAAGAAAGAAGAAGAAGGAAAGGGGCAGGAAATGGGAATCATTTCTCTTCCTGCAACCATCCGAAGGTTGGCTCCTCCACGAAATAGTGCTTTTCTCACTTTTAAAGGTAAAGGTTTCCCTCGCACATACATGCTAGTCGTTTCCGGCTCTAGGGAACGGTGCTCATCTCTGTTACAAAGCTGAAGAGCCAGTGCTGTCCGAAGACATCTCCGTGGTCATATGGCCGGCATGACTAAAGGCCTTCAAAGGCATATGGAATGCTGTTCCCTTCTCACCAAAGTGGTACCTATTTTTCTACTTGCATTTTTTACAAGCTTTCGAACTGCTAGGTTGGCAGAAGCTGGGACAAGGAACAGGAACTCACTCCGTGACGCGGCGCTAGGGATTCGAACCGCTGAATTGCCGACTTTTCTGATCGACAAGCTCAGCGTCTTAGCCGCTGAGCCACCACGTCCCTTCTCTCCCTTTCACACCCGGGTAAATTTCAGCAAGGGTGAAAGAACCAATTCTGAAGAACGAATCTTTTCCAGCTTTGACTGGACTAATGGAGGGATGGAATGAACCAGGCCAAACAAGTCTTATCCCAGTCCTGGTCCTCATCAGGCCCTTTTCTAGCTTTGTCAACCGGAAAGGCAACCGAAGGAGGACCTACTGTGGGCCCTTCAGGAATTCCATAACCAACTGAAAATAGGTTGGGAAGCCTATCCAGAACTGATGAGGTTACCTAGTTTGGTAATGAAACGTCTGAAAGAAAACAGCTAAGCTCAGAGAATACCAAGGACCCTATAATTCTCCTCCTTTTCCTCCTCCAACCTCACTCCCTTCCATCACTAATGATATTACCTAGTTTGGTAATGAAACGTCTGCAAGAAAACCACCCAGCTCCAAGGACCCATCATTTCGACCCTGAGCTACGAAATAGTCTCCTTCACTGAAGCCCTATCTTGGGTCTGCTTTCCTGGAGGGTCCTGGTGGGCTCAGATCTCCTGCAAGGGGGTGAGGTGGGAGTTGGAGACTGTCAGGAATATAAGTCACCTAACAGGTATTTGCGTTTGAAATATATAAGCCAGGATAAACATTTTAGTACTATGTCTTTAAGAGATTGCAAAAACTGCAATTGGGTGTGGTTGTTCAAACAGCCATAAGATGGAGCCAGAAACCTGGATTGTTTTAGTCTGAGTCTCAGAAGAGAGCGTGAGTGTATCTCTGTTTCCTTCTGTTGGAAAGTATTGCCATTACCCCATTTTTCCTAATTGACTGATATTCCTGGATTTAATGTAAGTCTGATACTGAACTGTTTTTGACACTGGACTTTGATACTTATCCCTGGATTGAAAAACTGACTGATTTACTTGTCTCAACGGAGACACTTACGTTGTATGCTAAAGCAGAATTTCTTTTGCTGGTAGGAAATGTAGCTGCTGACAGCCCCGATCAAGGCCATGGCGAGGCCACTGACAATGCCAGCAATTGTCCCGGTTTCCACCAGGGCACCTGTAGAAGTGGAAGAGCAAAGACCATTTACGGATGGCGACCTACATCCTAGATGTTTATAAAAAGTCCCCGCTCATTTTCTTTTCTCCGTTCCTGCCCACACCTTTGTTCCACCGGGCCATGGCTGTGGATTCTACCCTGACTTAGGTGAATTGACTGACTTCTGCCACCTTCCCCAGCCTGAACATCTGCAGAGAATCTCCATCCTCCAGGTCAGGGTTGTTCCCGAGGTGCTGCTTTTTTCAGGAGGCGAATGGACTTTCTCGTTTGTTTCTTTCGAAGACGTTTCGCTTCTCATCCACGAAGCTTCTTCAGCTCTGACTGGATGGGAGGATTGATCTTCCTTGCGGACAGCTGGTCATTTGCATCCTTTTAGAGGGTCGTTGAGGCCACTTGGAGGTTTATCTGTCAAATAGGCCATCGAGGTCCAAATCGAACAGCCTTTTCTCAAAGGCTGAGGGGGAGGAATATAACATCATCTACCTCCAGTTTACAATACAATCTTTTCAGCAGTTCCAAGAAGGCTCTACAACCATTTGCACAACTCAGGTGATTCTGAGGACACAAATAAACCTCCAAGTGGCCACAACGATTCTCTAAAAGAACGCAAATGACCAGCTATCCGCAAGGAGCATCAGTCCTTCCATTCCCCGCCATCCAGTCAGAGCTGAAGAAGCTTCTTGGATGAGAAGGGAAACGTCTTCAAAGAAAAACCAGAAAGTCCAGTTGCCTCTCGGAAAAGCACCTTTGGGGTTACCCTTGATGGAACCCTATAACTCAGTCTACACCGGGTGTAGACTGGGCTACAGAACAAAAACGGCTGAACCAGGTCTTATCTGCGTCCTTATAGTAACCGGAGTGGTGCTAACGGTTCCTGTAATTCCTACTCCCATTCCCAGGGTGTCCATCCCAAATTGCAGAGCTAAAAGTCTATAGAGATTCTCCGTCATCCAGGTAGTCCCAAAGGTGCTTTTTTTTCCAGAACTTCCTTGTTTTGTTTTGTTTTTTGAAGAGGTTTTGCTTCTCATCCAAGGAGCTTCTTCAACTCTGGCAGGATAGTGGGGTAGTAAATAATGGAATCTTTTCCATTCCCTACTCTCTAGTCAAGAGCTGAAGAAACTGATCGGATGATAAGCAAAACATCTTCGAAAGGCACTTGGGTAGAACTCCTTAGCATCAGAGCGTGTTAATAATACTCTAAATACTCTAGGAAATACTCTAAACGTTCTGGTGGTCATTTTGAAAAATCCTTTCTTGGTGAGCATCTAGAAGCCAAGAGGAACCTACGTGCCAAATTTCAAGTTCGTAAGTTTTACAGTTCTGGAGATTTTGTGATGATGCATGAGTGGCATTTCGCTTTTCTATATAGAGATTTAAAAAACAAGGGTGTAAAAACGATGGTTCCTGAGCTTCAAAGGTGAATCCCCACATTCTCATAACAGGTCAGGTCAGATTCTGCTAAAAGCCACCTCGCCCTTCTCCACAGCTTGGTGCCCAGGAAAGACTGAGAAAGGAGTTTTAAAGGGGCATCTGAAAAGGCCGGGGTCTCAAGGGAAATCCATGGTTTTGAAAAGAAGCTGAGATGTCCCGAGCGCGCACACTTACCATTATTGTAATCATTGTCACTGTCTCCTAGACGGAAGAATAAACGACAGAAGAATAAACGACGAGGCAATCAGTCAACCATAACTAAAGAAGAACGTGCAACATTTATGAAGTCTGAAACAAGTTACAGATCGTCTCCAAGTTTATAGCAGAGGTATGGGTAAGTCCCTTGACTTGCAATCAGGACCAGAAATCACATCGCTAAGCAGGACGGTCGTTCAATGAGTCAAGCATGATGGTTACAATCTTGGGTTTTTGGGGGGGCAGGGGGCAGATTTTTAAGGGAAGAGGAGAACGGAGAGATCTTGGTTAACAAAACCCTGCGGATTTGTAGCCGCGACGACCACGCCTGCCCTACATTCCCCCTCCGTCCAAACCACACACACCCCCGACGTATAACTGATTTACACCTTGGGAGTTAAAAGCAAGAGGACGGTTTGGGAAGAGAGAAGCTGCTCCTCCCCAACTGCTTTTTCTCCCCTCCCCTTCCTGGGTTCTCTCCAAAGCCAATTTTAAGCCGCCCAGGGGGTGCTGCGCTAAACAAATAGATAATCAATTAATCAATCCCGGGGCCATTTTAATTATCTCCTAATATGTCGACCAAGGAAGTTGGGAGTGCCCAACCTGAACTGCCGCTGCAAATCGCTGGCCCTCGTATTAATTAAGCCGCTGCTGCGTCAGGAGCAATAAATGAGATTGATTATAAATTTAGCCTCGTGCGCATTGGAGAAAGTGGGTGCGGTCTGCAGCGAAACGAACGTCTTTGTCTGCACATTTTCTGCCCGCTGCAGCATAAGCAGTAATTTCCCTCCCCCCCCTACACACACACACACACACACACAGACACACACGCTCCATTCTCTAATTGGAGAAGGAAAACACTCAAGCGCGGCTCGGAAGAATGATCCCTTTGTGGTGTGCTCAGCGCCAGTGAAGGAATGCCAACGGTCTGGTGCATCTAAAGAGAAACGCTGGTGCCTTGTTTACACCTGTGTGCCTTACGTTTTGCTCCTTTCCCGTTCAGTGGCAAAGGAACTGAGTCGGAAGGGACCTTGTAGGCCATCTAGTCCAACCCCCTGCCCAAGCAGGAAACCCTACACCATTTCTGACCGATGGCAGTCCAGTCTCTTCTTGAAAACCTCCAGGGATGAAGCTCCCACAACTTCCGAAGGCAACTTCTGTTCCATGGGTTGATTGTTCTCACTGTCAGAAAGTTTCTCCTTATTTCCAGGTTGAATCTCTCCTAGTTCAGTTTCCATCCATTATCCCTTGTCCTGTCTTAAGATGCTTTGGAAAATAGCTTGACCCCCGCTTCCTCCTCTCTGTGGCAGCCCCTCAAATATTGGAAGGCTGCTATCCTGTCTCCCCTGGCCCTTCTCTTCACTCAGACTAGCTAGGCCCAGTTCTTGCAACCGTTTATCGTATGTTTAAGCCTCCAAGTCCCCAAATCATCCTGGTTTTTTTAATCAATCAATCAATCAATCAAGCGTTTATTGTCAATGCCCAACATGCATATAATGAAATTGGTTGCTGTTCTCTGCATTCTTCCCAGCACAGAATCCAAGCTACATCCCCAAAGCAGGACAGCCCTGGATCTTCTGGGTCTGGAAATCTTTTAAAGAAGGTTTTGCAGCATCCACCTAGGCAGAGGTGGGCTAGGTGTTTTCCCAAGGTCCCTTCCGACTCTGTTATTCTGATCGAAAATTTAGAGGCTTGGCAACCAGAAATTCTGGCCCCAATTCTTGTTCCAATCGGAGGACTACTTCTATATCTAAACTTACAGCTTCCAAGATATTGCCAACAGCAACTCCACAACAGTCCCGAGGTTTCAAACTCACCTTTTTTCTTATCAGGTTGATACCCTCCTTCGTCCACGATTCCAATCAGGTCATCGTCTGAAATCCCTGAGGAGTCCAAGTAAAATCCACTTTATTTAAAATCCCACATTGGTCATTTTTCTTTTTTTAACCACTCTTTCACCAAATTTACCGTGAGTAGAAGGACTGCATTCAAGAAGAAAAGAAAAATGACTCTTAAGATATTGATGCGTGGGGAGTTAGTAGAGGAGTTATTGGCTGGAAGTAAAGTTAGGAAAGTGATGGATGTGACGTTAGTTGTTATCTACTCTCAATCCAGAAGTGCAAAAGAATAGATTTGTTTCAAAAATGAAATGTTTTAACCCCAGAATGTTTCCTCTTCTATTTTCACTCTTAAGGATCGGGCACAATGCATCTCATATAATTGAAGATGTTTCCCTCTGTCATGCCCCTGTTGGAATCTGATCCGGAGGGGGAAGACGAACAGCTGACAGGGAGTGGGAGTGTGGCTCCATTGGCTATGGAGGAAACTGGGGAAGGGCAAAGTCCAGCTAGGCAGAGCAGGGGAGAGGGAGAACAAGGCAGAGGGAGTTCAGAGGAAGACCCAGGCCCACCCCCTCTTCATCCTATGGCACACAGGGAGGAACGGAGAAAGGAGCAACATGGGTTGCGTGGCTTATGGGGGAGGAAAGGGCCCTGAACCCAGTGTATAAAAGAGGAAGCTGAACACAGCAAGTTGTGGAAGCAAACATGAATTTATCTTGTATCGTTGTGGCTTATCTGTGTTCCCGGCGTCTTCCCAACTGTGTGAGTTTTGCCTTGCTGTCAACTCTTAAATTCCTTATATTGGGTGCACATGTAAAAATCAAGCTAGGACTTACTTATGGGGTAGGTTGTATTTTTGGGAAAATAGGGTGGTATATTGTTTATGGATTGTTTTTTTTTTAATGAATGCCTGCAAAACGCTTCCATTAAATTAGGTGTCAACAAGGGTTACCTTAAGGTCCACATTCAGGGGTGTTTGATTTGCTTGGGCACACAGGTGATTTATCCCTTCGGATCATAAGAAGGGACACCAATTCATAGCCTGCTTACATATAAACTCATGGCCTGACAAGTAAGAAAAGCTATCAGGGCAGACAGATGGTTTCCGGGTCAATTTATTTCCTGCTGTATTACTTTTCTATCTGCAAAGGGATTTTTTTTCCTTTCATATTAAGATGAATTCAAAACCCGAAACTCCTGCTAGCAGACCGAAGAGAGGAAAAAATAGAATAGAACAGAACAGAACAGAAAAGAACAGAACAGAACAGAACAGAACAGAACAGAACAGAACAGAATAGAATAGAATAGAATAGAATAGAATAGAATAGAATAGAATAGAATAAAACAGGGAAAGAATAAGAATACAGCGTAGAATAGAATATGGAATAGAATGGAATGGAGAATAGACTAGACTAGACTAGACTAGACTAGACTAGACTAGAAGAGAAGAGAAGAGAAGAGAAGAGAAGAGAAGAGAAGAGAAGAGAAGAGAAGAGAAGAGTTGGAAGGGACCTTTGAGGTCTTCTAGTCCAACCTCCTGCTTAGGCAGGATACCCTACACCATTTCAGACATATGGTTGTCCAACCTTCTTAACCTGGCCAAGGTTGAAGAGCCTTGTTCTAGAGTCTCCTTGGGCAGGGGGGCGTTGGACTAGATGACCTACAAGGTCCCTTCCAACTCTGTTCATCTGTATCTGTAATCTGCAACTCTCAGTTTTCTGGAAGCAGGGTCGCAGAAATGGGGAAACAAAATCAAAGGAAGGCAATGAGGAGGACGGTTGATTTGTGAGGCCAAATTAGCACAGGTGTCTTCCTCTTCCTTCTCATTCCCAGGGAGTTGGTTAGACAAACCACTGGACTTAGGAGAGAAGGGCAAGCAAAGGCACTCAGGTGGGACGGAGGAGAGAGAGCAGCTGGGGAGCCAAGGAGGGACCCCTCTTCTATCCTCCTCTTTCCACCTCTTCCATCTCCACCTTTTGAGCCTGGAACAGGATTCTTTATTCATTAACTGATCATGGAAAATAGCAGGGGTTGGTTTAGCATACGACAAAGGAAAATGAGAATTCAACCTGGAGCAATAAAACAACATCCATCCATCCGTCTATCTGGGTGTATCATAATTCATGTTTATCCACAGCCAAGAGTCATCAATCATGTTCTCTAGTTAGATATTTGCATGGCAGAAACTTCGGTCACCTCATTACTATCTTTGAAAACATTTATGGAATGCGCTTTCGGTTTGCAAGCTGCTGCACTGCTCTTCCCCCCCCTCTCCTTTTCTGTTGGCAACTCTAAAAAGACCATAGAAATATTTTATGAGTTGACACCTAGCAGGTGAGCAAATCTTCAAGGTTATTGTTCTCCCGCATCTGCAGCAGAGTAGGGAGAGAAAGAAGGGAGGGTGTGCAGAAATCTATCTCGGCCAACCAAAAGAAGAATCATCAACGTACCTCCACCAGGATTTCCTTTAGGTGGTCCTCCCCCAGGGTGTCTGTCATTTTGGTCATCCAAAGCATCACTTAAGTCGAGATCCATGGGGTCTTTCCCTATAAAAGTAGCACATCAGCTACTGAGCGCGTTGTAGTTTCTAGCATCACCACTCTTTCCCACTGAGACAGACTGAACCTCTTAGGACGGGTGTCAGCAACCCATGGCTCTGGAGCCGTATGCGGTTCTTTGGGCCCTCTGCTATGGCTCCCTGTTGGGGGATCCCACCACTGGCTGGCCCCGCCCCTCGCCCTCCCCTCGCAATCACTCCTCGCCTGGCTTGAGAAGGTAAAACACAAAAAACAGAGAGGAGAGGGAGGGAGACCCATTTCCCACAGAAAACACCAGGAGCCACAAAACTTGGGTGGGCTTGGCGGGGTGGACGGGTGAGTCATGTGACTGGTTGGGAGTGCCATTGAGTTGGCCACGCCCACCCACATTTTGAGGCTCCCAGTGTTTTCTTTTCTGTGGGAAACGAGTCCAAATGGCTCGCTTTAGTGTTTTAAGGTTGCAGGCCTCTGTCTTAGGAGAAGTTAGAAATGTCTTGAAGAAGTCTACCTAGGCTCCCCATAATTCCTACAATATTTCCCAGGCTTAGTTTTGCCCCTTCGTTCATCTCGAGTTCGATGTGATGCATGTAACAGTCACCACCTCGACGCCAGACCAGCCATTCCCAACCTGCTAGTCTCCAGATGTCTTGAATTCCAAGCCACCCCCAAGATCTCACCCATTGGAGAACACCACGGCTTGCAGCCAACACCTCTACATGTTGAGGGTCAGAGCTGGTGAAGGCTTTTATAGAAACCAGATTGAATGTCAGGAAAACACATAATCAAAGAAAGAAGTTTCAATCCTCAAATTCAGCCTGGGAACCCCAAATCCTCTAAGGATAGCTATCTAATAGATTGTCTTCTTCTATCTACCTATTTATTGATCTACCAATCTATCCATCCACCCATCCAACATCCAACAAGCCATCCTCCAGCCATCCAACTATTATCCATTCATCCATCTAACCATCATCCATCCATCTAATCATCTATCCAACCATCTATCCAACCAACTAACCATCAATCCATCCATCCATTCATCCTTCATCCATCCATCCATCCATCCATTCAACCATCTATCCAACCATGAATCCATCCTTCATCCATCCAATCATCTATCCAACCATTCATCTAACCAACCATCAATCATCCATCTACCCATCCGTCCATCCATCCATCCAACCATCCATCCATCCAACCAACCAACCATCAACCAATCCATCCATCCTTCATCCATCCATCTATATCCCTCCCTCCCACAGACCCCAGGATTATCTTCAGAGATCTTCTACATTGTCCTGCCAAATGGGAGAAAGCAGAGACAATAGCTCTAGTAAAGGAGAAAACCTTTTTAAGTGAGGACTCTTCTGAAAAAACCCACCCAGGCCCTGTTCTGTTCTCTTTCAATACCAGGCCAAGCTGCATTTCTTCATCTCCACCATCCATTCTCTGGATTTCCAAGGCAGCAGGCATTGTTTTCCTGATTTCTAATGGTGCCTTTGAGGTTTCATAGTGGTTAAAAATTACCTGGAGCCTTTTTGGGGGGCGGCTTGGTAGTTTTAGGCTGCTTGGTGGTGGTGGTGTGAGGGATGTTCCAGCGGCCATCATCTGCAGATTGGAGAACACAGACCCTTCAGCCCAGGATGCCCAGCAATTAACTTAGCCCAACCCTCCCCTAAAAAGCAGAGACACCCCCCTGCCAACCAAAGTGCGTAGAGTCATGGCTGTAGTTTTCCCAGTTGCAATGGACGGCTGTGAAAGTTGGACCACAAGGAAGGCTGAGCACCAAAGAATGGAGGCCTTTGAACTCTGGGGCTGGAGGAGACTCCTGCGAGTCCCTTGGACTGCAAGGCCATTCAACCAGTCAGTCCTAGAGGAGATCCACCTTGACTGCTCTTCAGAAGGCCAGATCCTGAAGATGGAACTCAAAGACTTTGGCCACCTCATGAGAAGGAAGGAAGGACTCCCTGGAGAGGAAGAGCCAAATGCTGGGAACGATGGAGGGCAATAGAAGAAGAAGGGGACAGCAGAGAAGGAGGTGGCTGGATGGAGTCACTGAAGAGGTCACCATGAGCTTAAATGGACTCCAGAAGATGGCAGAGGACAGGAAGGCCTGGAGGAACGTTGTCCATGGGGTTGCAATGGGTGGGACATGACTTCGCAACCCACAACAACAAGCCCTCCCCAGTCAGTTGCCTTTCCAAATATATCTAGCTGCAGTTTTGGAAAATCGGGACCAAATACATGCTGGATAAGCTGTGTGGTTCAACCTTCTCAACCTCTGGGGCTCGTGTGAGGGAAAACAACAGGCTCTTTCCCCCAGGATATTGTTTAATTTCCCTTCCTAACTTCCTGCCTATCACCTGGTGTTATCCCAACCACATTCAAACCAGATCCAATCCTCCTTGGGTGTTAGGGATTCTGGCTTATTGAGCTTGATTGGAAGCTGGTTTGTGGGCTGTGGTCTCCCTTGTTGTGTTGCAATGAGTAGCTGTATCCTCCGAGAAATAGCCTAGTTGTATTCAGACAGAAGGGAGGGAGGGAGGGAGGGAGGGAGGGAGGGAGAAGGAAGGAAGGAAGGAAGGAAGGAAGGAAGGAAGGAAGGAAGGAAGGAAGGAAGGAAGGAAAAGAGGAAGGAAGGAAAGAAAAGAGGAAGGAAGGAAGGAAGGAAGGAAGGAAGGAAGGAAGGAAGGAAGGAAGGAAGGAAGGAAGGAAGGAAGGAAGAAAAAAGGGCAAAGGAGGGAAGGAAAGGAGGAGGAAAGGAAGGAAGGAAGGAAAAGAGCAAGGAAGAAATGAGGGGAGGAAGGAAGGAAAAGAAGAAGGGAGGGAGGAAGAAAAGGGCAAAGGAAGGAGGGGAAAAAAGGAAGGAAGGAAAGGGCAAGAGAGGGAGAGAGGGAGGAAGAAGGAAAGAAAAGGGAGAGGAAGGAAGGAAGGAATTCTGTGCCCCCCAAAGTCATATTTCCACCCCATTCAGGAGGCTTTGGGTCCCACTCCTCCCAGGGCCTCAGGAGAAGGCAGCCCAGGGTCCAGCCCTGCCAAAACCAGGAGCCAGGATGTCCTTACCTGGTTTCCTTGGATAAGGGCCAGTGGTGGCCTTTGCGGGCCTGGTGGTTCTCTCCGGCGGGGAATCAAAGTAATCCAACAGATCGAGTTCGCCTGCTCGAGAAATCAAGGAGACGGACAGAAGAGCTACTTACTGCGGGAAACACTGGACACCCTCCCCGACTTTTCTTTCTGCAACGTAACCCACCCACCTGTCTTTTATTTCATTGTGCATCATGACATCATTCACACACACACACACACACACCCAAAAGGCGCAACGCCCTCGTGTGCTGCTACAGGTTTGTGCCCCTTTATCCTCCCAATAGCCCTCCCAGGTAGGCCACTGTCATCTTCTTTTCATGACCCCCTTAATCCCTTGCGGTGTGGAGTCTGGGCAACTCAATGGAGCTGAGTATTTACTGGCCGGATGCCCTTTTTGTTGCCAGAGCGGGGTTTTGTTCGGCAGATATATTCTCATAGTGCCCAGAGGGAGAGAAATATCTGCCTCTACCTAGAATCAAACTCCCAGCCTCCTGACTGTGAGGCGACAGCTCCACCTCTAGGCCACCGCACCACCCCCAGGTAGGCCACCGTCAGGGTTACAAAAGGCAACGCCCCGTTAAAGGACAAATACCGAGGATACCCCAAATGAAATGGGTCAGCTTGTACTTGCAACTTCCTGGATTGCGGTTTGACAAGAAATGTCGGGGGGAGCCCAGAAAATGACTCTAGCTTACCATAAAGCCAGGAGTCACAATGGCTAGAGGGGACGGGATTTGTAGAAGCTTAAGAAAGCTAACAGCTCACCTGTGCCACCTGAGGTCTTCCTGGGCGGCTTGTGAGTAGCTAGGAGAGATTGAAAAAAAAAAGACAGAGTAAATGGCATTTTTGTTCCACGGCGATGCTAAACCAGCCTGAGCTGACCCTGTACTCTTAACTGGGTTTACTCCCAAGTAAGACATACAGATCCTTGGAGTTCGGTGAGACTACATCTGAAGAGCAGGGCCACCTTGAACTGAAGTTAAAAGTTTGAGGAAACAAAAGCTGTAGCCGTTAAAACTTTAAATTAAAGTTGACATTCGAGTTTTGAACTTTGGATGCTTGCGGAAGGAGAACGTGGAATTTCCATGCCGAGCTCTAACTCAAGTTTTCATCCGTGGGTGTCATGACCTTGTTGGAGTCCGATTCTGAGGGGGAGATTGAGCAGCTGACCAGGAGTGGGAGTGGGGCTCCGGTGGCTGTGGAAGAAACGGGGGAAGGGCACAGGCCGGCTGGGCCTTCAAAGGAAGACCCAGGGCCACCCCCTCTGCATCCTAGAGCACGCAGGGAGGAACGGAGAAGGGAGCAATGTGGCTTACGGGGGAGAAAAGGGCCTTGATCCCTTTCATTAGTTGCAGCTGGGAGAACAGGATATCAGAAGGGCATTTGCACACAGCACCTTTCTGGAAGCAAAGCGTGCATTATCTTTGTCGAGGCTTATCTGGGTTTTGGCATCCTCCCAACTGTGGGTGCTTCATTATCTTTCGGAAGTCTGCAATTTATCATCCTGGCCTGTCTTGTTAATTACTGGTTTGCGTTGGTTTTTCTTATTTCTAATTTATCTTTACTTTGGGTTCGGAATGCATTTCTTAGAATGTTTTTGGGAAGAGTTTGATCTTCAACAGAGGATAACTGGACATTGGGGGCCAACTTGGAGGCATTAAAGGGAATTTATCTACTTTGGTGACTTTGTTATTTTTGTGCCACGCCCCAGGTCATCACAGTTGGGCTTTTAGTAAGAGAATGAGGGTTTCAAACCCGGGTCGGTCAGCTTTCCACCAGCAAGCTCCCTTCTTCCCTGCTGAGCGTCACATCAGCCCCTCCGATTCCTAATCCACAGCCGATATCCGCTCTGTTCTGCCCACAACATCCACCAGGCACATACTTACGTCTCTTCGTCGGGACAAAGTCATCCAGTGCATCTGATAATTCAAAGTCCGAGTCATCGGCGTATCCTGGGGACCAAAACAGACAAAACCAACATATTAGTAAAGTTCTCCTAAACAGCTGTTCAGAACCCAACGGGACATTTTCCAAAACGTTACCATTTGGTGGCTAGGACAAGAATGAAAACAGAAGCCGCCTCAACTTGCAACCACATTTGGAACGCAAAAACTCCTGCTGCTAAGTGAGACAGTTGTAAAGTGAGCTTTGGCCCCTTTCTACAGCCTTTCTCGCCATCGTTGCAAAGTGAATCGCTGCAGTTCTTAAGTTAGAAATACCATCGTAAAGCGAACCAGGCTTCCCTGTGGACTTGGCTGGCTGGACGGTCACAAAAGAGGATCACGTGAAGGCCCCCCCTGCCCCCCTGGGGACACTGCCACCGTCATAAATGTGAGTCAGTTGCCATGCGTCCAAATTTTGTGAGGCTGCCACAACGATCGTGTGAAGAACACTTGTGTGAAGTGCCGCCGTAGCTTCAGACGGTCACTAAAGGACTCGTATGTTTGAGGACTCCCTGTACGATTCTTTGCAATAGTAGCAATTAAAAAATAAAATAAAACTTAAAAGCCTAGTCAAACAGAATGGAAGTTTGCATTTATAGTCACGTCTGATGATTTGATCTCCTGTTTTTTCCCCATCCGCCCCTCTCCTCTTGCCTTTGTGTTTTGAATAAGGGCCGCCAAAACTATTTCAGCTCAAAGTGATGCAGTTCAAAGGCTGCTTTTCACTCAAGGCAATGAGATGTCTAAGGCTGTGGTGGCTACACACCTATTGCACGTGTGCCACAACGAACCTTTTGTGCCGGCATGCGAGCTGCAGGCAAACTTACTTCACTGCACATGCACGTGCCTTCCAGTTGGTTTGCAGCCCATTTGAGGCCTTTTTCGGCCTCCCAGAGGCTTGGAAAGCCCGTTTCATCACTTCCTGTAATACAAGTCTAACGTAGCTCAAATGACCCATCTTCAAATTTAAGTCCACCAGGCCTGTCCATTTTCACCAGCCCCTTTCCACACACGTCGCCAAGCGGTTCTTGAAAAAGGACCGCAATTTTTGTTTTCAAGATAACAAAGATCAGTTATAATTCCTTCGCCATGCTACTGTTCCTCAACTTTCTTATTCTTAATTTTCTTTTAAGGATCTCGGATCTATAATCACCCTGCACGATTATTGGCTTCGCGTTCTTTAACGGCAGATAATACCATGTCACTATTGATTTTGTATTTACAAATTTAAATCTGTGCAATCGAGACAGCATAAAAACCGTAAAATAAACTCAGCATCTTCTTGAGATAGGGGCATGGTTAAAAAAGTGCTTTAAAAATTTAGCTAGGCTACTCTATCTATGGAGATTCTCAAGTCATCCAAGTCATGGTTATCCCAAGGATGATTTTTTGTCCCTCAACAGGCAACTGGACTTTCTGGTTTTTCTTTGAAGACGTTTCGCTTCTCATCCAAGAAGCTGCTTCAACTCTTGACCGGATGGTGGGGAAAAAGGCTATATCCACCCTGGTTATTCTACATCACCTTCCTTGGAGTTAGTTTAGCAGTCCTGAAATTGTGTATGTGAAGATAGAAGATGCTAAGAAGTTTCCAAGGGGTCTAAAGAGCTAACTGGCACCTCCTTGGTGTTCAATTCTATAATCCAGCATTTCTCGACCTCATCAACTTTAGGATATTTGAACTTCCAACTCCCTGAATTCCCCAGACAAAATGTTGTGACTGTCTCCTTGCATCTGGGTTTGCCTTAACCATAGTTGGTTGGTTGAAGAACAAATACAAAGCACAACACACCAAACTATAACTATAATCGTAATGGTTTGGGACCATACAACAGATCCATAAAAGTCAGACAAGATAAAGTATAATTTAGCACAGGTGAGCACCCAACCACCAGAGTGGTTTTTAATACCATTTGCTTACTAACAGAAGTTGGAGGAAGGTATGTATCCTTGGGGTCCTGTTTATCAGCTTTTCCTAAAGGAGGAGGAGGAGGAGGAGGAGGAGGAGGAGGAGGAGGAG
>NW_020769328.1:189950-210556 GCF_900518735.1 Pseudonaja textilis
GAATGAATGACCCCGGCCCGGGCCAGCCAATGGGCGCGCGGGCGGCTGCTTAATATTCAGCAGGGCGGGGGGCCAATGGGGAGGCGAGGAGGCTCTTTTAAACGGCAGAGCCCCGCAGCCAATCAGGCCGCTCTCGGAGGCAGCAGCCAACGCGAGGCTGACCAGCCGCCGCCAGCAGCGCCGAGCCTTAGCGCGTCGGGCGTGCGCCTCGCTTTCTTCCCTGCCTTAGTCTGGCTGAGGTTCACGCGAACAATACAGGTAGGTGCCCGCAGCCCCGCGCGGCCGGGACAACTTTTTCCGGGCAACGGCGGGGGGAGCTCCCCGACTCTTCCCGGGCCCCCCCTCGCCTTTTCTTCTGCCCCCCCCCTCTCTTTATTTTCCATTCCCAGCCCTCTTTTTTTTTCTTTTTTTGTTTGTTTTTTCCCCGCAAAAAAAAACACAACAACACAAAAAAACAGAAAGCAAGCAAAAATTACATCTCTGCACCCGTTGAAATGCAATGTATCCCTTTCTTCCAGCCCGTCGATACAGTATCGGGTTGGTTTGGTGTTTTTTTTTTTTCTTTCCGTTTTTTTCTTTCCTCCTTAAACGTTCCGGCTTTTTTCTTGTTTTAATTCCTCCCTTCTTTTCCCACCAACTTTCTGACTTTTTCTTCTTCTCTTCCTTCTCTCTCTCTCTCTCTCCGCCCTCTCTTTTCTCTTTCTCTCTTTCTCTCTCTCTCTCTTTTCCTCCTTCCTCTTTCCCCGATTTTTTTTTTCAATTTTTTAAAAATAATCCGATTGGTCCCAGATCGGGCTTGGGGGGGTGGAAAGGGGAGTTTTTTTTCCCCCACTTCTTCTCCTTCTTCTCTTCTCTCTGCCTCGTGGGTGGGGGGGTGGGGGCTCTTCACGCGTGTACGGGGTTTTTTTTTTTGCAGGGGGCGAGAAGGGGATCCTTCCGGAGGGGGGGGGAATGGGGTTGCCCAATCTGCAGTGTGTGTGTGTCTGTGTGTGTGTGTGAAACGTGCCTGGGTGCCTTTAGATACCTCTTATCTTGCCTCCGTGCACGCACCCACGCCCCCCCCCAACAGCCGTGGAGTATGGGTTTTCCACGGCTCCGGCAACATGGAACATGGGGTTGGTGCAGCACAGCGCATGGAGGGGGGTGGTGGAAAAGGGGAATCCGGATTTGCGCTGAATCCTTGGGCTTTGGGGGGCAGGATCGGGCCGGCTCAAGTTGCCCGGCCGTGCGCAGTGCCTGCCGTTTGATCCCGCATTCATAATGGCTGTCCGTCATTTTTATAAAGGGTGGGGGAGAAAAATAAATATTAAGTCCTGCGCGTCTCATGCAGAGTGAAATACAGCCCCCCCCCCAAAAAAAAAAACCAATTTAATGGGATGTTTTTTTATTTTGCGTTTTTTTTCTCCGCCGCCTCGCTTCGGATCGCCCCCAAACCTTTCGTTTCCACTGGCTTTTCTTCTCCCCTCTCCGAAAAGCCCCCCCTCGTCCCGCTCCGTCCTCGGCGAGACCCCGAGCCGGCCCTTCCTCGCGCGGACGCGGGGCTGTTGGGGCTTGCTGGTGTGTGTTTGTCTGTTTGCCTTAATATGGCTGGCGTTCCACTAGCAGAGCTAAAGGGAGAAAGACGGCAGGGAGAGCGACGCGGGGGCAAAATCCGCCCGGGGGGGCCCCCGGACCCCGAAACCTTTCTCATCCGTCCCCTTTTCTTTATCTCTCTCCTCCCTTGCCCTTCGCGGGGCGCGGAAACCCCGAAGCGGGCTCTTTTGGGGTTCCTTTTCCTCCCTTCCCTCCTTGGGGCGACCAGGCTTGTAATGGCTGCGCGCTGCCTTTGTTAAAAGACTGGCGATTGCGCTAAGCAAGGGAGGAAGGCGGCGCGCGCGGGGAGGGGGGAGGCCTCCTTCCGACCGGTTTTTCCCCCCTTTCCCGGGGCTCCTCCGTCTCGAGACCGGACTGGTTGGAAAGAGCGTCGCTTGGTCTACAAAACGAGCCCGGTCCCGATTTTCTCCTCCCGAGGGCGGCCCGACCCGAGGCTGGGAACGGGGAAGACGAGCGCCGGTGGCTTTGTTAAAGGCGAAGCTCGGGCATTGCTCTTGATGGAGAAGCCATTTTAGCGAATGGGGGCGAGAGGGAAGCGCTCTCCGCTCTCGACTCTCCCAGCCCTCAGCCGAGGCGGATTGCCTGCACCCCGTCGGTGGGTCTCGGCTCCGGACCCCCAAGAGCCCCCCGAACCCCGCTGGACCCCCAGAACTGCCCCAGGGGAGATTTGAACGGCAGTTTCTTTCATCAAGAGACATTTCACAAAATGGAAGGTGAATTATTGGGACCGGGGAAAACGGGTGTTTGGGGTGGGTTTTTTTAAAAAAATTTCTTTCCCCCCCCTACTTTTTCAGCCCCCCAAGGGCAGACCCCCCTCCCCCCCCAATATGGGGTGGAAAGAGGCTTAAAGCCAGAGGGGGGGGTGTCCCTGGTGAGGAGGGGCACGTGCTCCTTTCAGCCCCCCCTTCCTCCCTCCCTCCCCGCCCCAAAAGGGAAAAAATGTATTTGTTTTTCCCAATGACCTTGGGGTGGGGGGGGGGAGGCGAATGAGGCAAAAAAAGACGTCCGGGACACATTTTTTCCCCCATATTTCTTCTTCTTCTGAAACTTTTTTTCCTTTTTTTTTTTTTTTTTTACTACAGATGCGGGGTGCAAAACACAAGATGTTATTTATAGAACGGGGAGGGGGGGTGCAGTTGTTTTTTGTTTTTGTTTGTTTTTTTGAATGCAACTTTTGGAAAAAGAAGCATTTGGTTTCCTTTCTTTAAATATATATATAAAAAAATTGCAACTTTTGCAAAAGAACTGGGGGGGCGTGTTTTTTATTTTTTTTAATGCAACTTTTGCAAGAGGAGAGAAGGGTTGGATTTGGGGTTTTTTTTTTCTTTCCTGGGGAAGCATGCCAATCACAGATAGTTTTTAATAGTAATATTAATAACAGTGATACATTTTTAAATGTTCACTTGACTTTCGTGTTTAATGAAGTATATAATAATATACTTTTCAATTTTATATATATATTTTTTTGCAAATGCGGGATTGCAAAGGTTTCAAAAGGAAAGCTGCCCCCTCCCCAGGAAAAAAAAACCCATCTTTTCTTAACCTCGCAAATGCAAATCCTTCCCTTCAGCAGGAAACTTGTAAAGAGATAACAAATGTATTTTTCCCCACAAACTTAAACCAGTAGCTGGCTCTGGGGTCAACCAACCCTATTAATGGCCACAATCTCTGGGTAAAACGGGGCACTGCAGTCCTGTGATGTGTGCAGCAATTAAATGGAATAATCTTTAGATGGAATTGAACTTGTCTTCAGAGGAGCTGTTTCTGTCCCCCTCCCCATCAGGGAAGATGTCTCCTGCAGCTATCTTGACACAGGGAAGATTGAAGTTCCCCAAAAGTTTAACACGGAGTGGGTGGGCCAGCCCCAGACTGCAAATCTACAAGTGTTGCACCCACCTGTTTAAAATGTCAAAATATTCTGGCCCTGCGAGCTAGTTTTGTACTTCTTCTTATTTTTTGTGTGTGAGAGTTGTGAGTAGAGAGGACTTGGACATGGATAATCCAGGATAGTGCGTGCCATAACATCAAAAGGGACGAAGATAAGATTGTCTAAAGGGATAGAGATGATCAATTAAAGCATTGCATGTGTTGGGAATTTTCCTGACCATTTTTATTTATATATATCATACTTAAAAAAAAAAAATATTTCCCCATTTCTCAGTCAGTGGAAGGGGCTGCACTTGGCTGCTTGGGGCATTGTAAAGGTATGTTCTTCAACTACATTGTTTGTTTGTTTTTGCTTTTTAAGCGTTTTCTTTCAAAATGGCGAAAGGCGACCCCAAGAAGCCGAAAGGAAAGATGTCCGCTTATGCGTTCTTTGTGCAGACTTGCCGCGAAGAACACAAGAAGAAAAACCCGGAAGTTCCTGTGAATTTCGCAGACTTCTCCAAGAAGTGTTCAGAGAGGTGGAAGGTATGGCCTGGTCTCCCAGAATAAATTCTTGCGCTTCCACCCCCGACCCCATTCCTGCTATTCTGTGTGGTAGCTGGCCAGAATAATCCATAATTCATTCAGTTGATCTGCCGTCCAACGTTCCAGTGAAATAAAATTTTGAATTTCGCCTCCTGCATCCATACAGATGACATTCTACGCGTTATTTTAGCTTCTCCGTTAACAAAAGTGCTTCCTTGTATCCTATTTTCAGACAGGTGAATATAGGGACACCGTATCCAGAAGGAAGTTTGTTTTTGTGGTTGGTCGTGTCCACTCTGGTAACCATCTTGGGAGGGCCGCAACCATTTTGGCAGGGTGACTTCCACCTGGTATCAAAATTCCAGATGGGCCCTTGACCCAAAGCTGGCCTTCTCCAAGGATTCTGGAAGATTGCTTTACACTGCACCCCATGACTATTTTGGCTTCCTTTATTTTGACTGAATTCATTAGGATTTGTGATGGGACAACCTTCTTCTCACTGTTTGTTTTGAAGGCGAGAAATTGTGCAGCAATATTAATCCACTTCACACCGCACATTAAACTACGGTTGGTTTGGCAATCCCCAGGTGACCGAGTTTGTCTACACTAAGCCACGACCCATGATTTCTGAAATCAGGCCCTGAATGCAAACCAAACTCGGCTTTGTGGCAGAGGGGAGGAACACAACTCAGTTGTATGTTGGCTTGTTTCTGGGGGAAGAGAAAGTCCTTTTTGCTGGTCGGTTTGGGATCCTCTCTGTTAAGCTGACATCACCCATATCACAGAGATACTGAAAATGTTCTTGAGTTGGTTTGGTTATTAGGACTCACAGAAAGTGAATTTTATTGGTCATGGTTTGAAGATCAGCCCAACTGCTGGTGGTTAAAGATAACTCGGCAGGCTTTGAGAAGGCTCTGTTGGTCATATGCAGAGTTTCATATTTGATCTTCCCAAAGTTCTTTTGAGCAGGTGGAACACAACTGCAGTAGCCACCTTCCATACTTCAAAACAGCTGTATGTTTTCTCTGAAGGAAAAAGAAAAGGTCAGAAGAAAAGGTCCTTTTTAGCAGCTACAAAAACCTACAAAAAAGCATTGTATGGTTGCTTTAAAGCATGGTGGTTAGGCCTTTGTGTTCACATTCCCGTACACTACGTTGTCTTTTGAAGATTGAATCTGAATTGACCCTGATACCCTGTCTCTCTTCTGATGCTTTGAGCGATAACCTGAACAAGTAGCTGAAAAAAATCCCATCAAAGGATTTTTCTCCCCAATTCTTATTCTGAAACTGTGGTTCTACTTCCTTTAACAACTTCATTTGGAGTTTGTTGGCTGGGGTTTTCTCTTTTTTTTTTGGTAGAAGTCCTTTATTCTCTTTGTAAGAGTGGTGCGATGGCCTAGGGGCAGAGCTCTCACCTCTCAATCAGGAGGCTGTGAGTTCAATCCTAAGTAGAGGCAGATACTTCTTTCTCTGGGAACACCGAGAATGAACAAAACTGAACAAAACTCCACTCTGGCAACAGGAAGGGCATCCGGCCAGTAAACACTCTCCTTGCTTCATTCAGTTGCCCAGACTCCACCCCGCAAGGGATTATGGGGCCGTTACACAAAGATGATTTATTCTCTTTGTCTTTCAGACCATGTCAAGCAAAGAGAAAGGGAAGTTTGATGAGATGGCGAAAGCTGACAAAGTACGATATGATAGAGAAATGAAGGATTACGGTCCAGCGAAGGGTGGGAAGAAGAAGAAGGATCCAAATGCACCCAAGAGGCCGCCGTAAGTAGCCTTCAACCCAAACCCCCTCAATTCTGGTTCATTTTTAGAAGCAGTTGAATAAGGCAGGCGATGGATAGCATAGCGTTCTAGAACTACAGCAGCAGCGGCTTTAAGAAGCTGCTTTCAAAGCAGCTGCAACTTTCAACTGCCGTTTGCACGAGTGGCAGTCAACTTTCAGCCAATTTTGACGAGTGTTCCTCTTCTGATTTCACACAAGACTTTGGGCCTCTATCCAGATGTTTTGGAAGAATACAGTTTTGGAAGATAGAGGGCCTTTGTGATCCTCGAAATTCCCTGCAGCTGGATTTAGCCCCATGGAGGGAACCGCTTCTCAAAATCGGGCCTGGCTGTTTTCTTTTTAAAAAATAAAATAAAATAAATTTAAAATGGATAATTCCTAACTCGGGTTTCTTAACTATCCTGTCCCGTTTGAATTTTCCTCCTGACTGATTAGATGACTTAACAAGGTCCCTTCCGACTCTGTTAAACCTATCTCTGTATACACTGCTTGGATTTAACTTTGCTAAAGGGGATGGACTGTGACCTTGCCTGAGAATAATACTGGTGCGTTTGGGGAGTTTTTGGTGGGGTTGATGAGGATGGGAGCTGAATCTTTTGCTGAGTCCCAGCTGGGACTTAGTAGCTCCTTCTGGCACCAGTGTCAGAAACTAGAACAAGAGCCATGCAAGCTTGTGCATTATCATCCTTACACTGTCTCATTAGAAGCCACCTCACCCTAGTTGGCTTCAAAGCTCTTGACCGCCTGCCAATTCCAGCTCTCCTGTATCCTCCTCCAGGTCTGGATTTTTCCTGTTCTGCTCGGAATTCCGTCCCAAAATCAAGTCCACCAATCCAGGCATTTCCATCGGAGACGTAGCCAAGAAGCTGGGCGAAATGTGGAACAACCTCAGTGACAGCGAGAAGCAGCCCTACAACAACAAAGCCGCCAAGCTGAAGGAGAAGTATGAGAAGGTAAGGTTGAGTTACTGCTGCTGAAGAAGTCTGTAGGATTCTGGGTTAGCTTTGGTCCAGGGAGAGAAGGTGATGGCAACCAGTCTGGGACAAGCCCATCCATGGGACGTTCTTGCTTTGTGGAGCGAATCTAAGAATACAACGCTGGTTTAATCGCTATATTTTGGGGTCCTGGGTGCTCTCTGCACTTGATTTCCTTGCAGGCGTTCCATTACCCAACTAGGTAACATGGTCAGTGCTAGAAGGGTGCATGGTTTGCTGTCTGTTTATATACTAGTGGCTTGCTCCGTCAAGTAAACAACAGCCGAATTGAGTAACCGTCCATATTATTACAACCAAGCCAGTGGTATATAAAAATATAAGCAAACTCCACTCCCTTCTAGCACTGAGGATGTTACCTAGTTGGGTAATTAAATGTCTGCAAGAAAACAGTCAAGCTCAGAGAGCTTTTGAGGAGCCCACCATTCAGTCCTGAGCGTCAAATATTCCCTTCTGTTGGAATCACATATTTTGTACGGCAAATAGTCGTGAACAATATTGAGAAGGGAAGCAAAGAGGAGATGCTTTGGGTCAGACACGAATGTGCCCTGTTGCATATCCTGGTGGTTAACAGAGCATCCACACCAAGCCTGAATATCTATCTATCTATCTATCTATCTATCCTATCTATCATCTACTCAGAAAGTGCTGAGTAATTTTTTTAAAAAGGGGGGTTCTGAACTGGCATTTATTGGTGGTCTGCTTTTCCTCCAGCAGCAGATAAGAGGATTGGGCTGTTGGTGTGGTGTTCCCTGCAAACATTTCGCTACCTGCTTAGGTAACCTCATCAGTGCCATGGGGGAGTGGCCTGGGTTGAGGTGTGGCTTCTTCCTTGATTTGGATATTGTTTCTCCCTTGATTTGTCTCTCTGGTGCAACTTTGGAGTAGCCTAGAGCAAATCCAATTGGCAACACTTAGACAAGCAAGAAGCAGCGGCAGACAAACAATCGGGGGAAAAACCACACCCCAGCTAAGATGGGCAAGCCAAGCTAATTACGTGTAAACAACTAGCGAACGCCACTCCTTCCCGCACTGATGGTGTAACTTAGACTGGTAGTGGAAGACTTGACAATCTTCAGAAAGGCACCCAAATCCAGAGGAACATGGAGAACCCAACCGTCCAACTTCGATCTACAGATATTTACTTAACTGGATCGTGATTTTTTCTATTGGAAAATAGGATTTTTCTATTGGTAAATAGGATGTCGGGCTTGCAAATTCACAAAACCAACCCGAAAGGAGAAAAATCCCCGAAGTATTTTTGCTAAAGTACCAAAAGATGAACTTGATAAAATCACCAGGAGTCTTAATTTGGCTGCGAAGTGATGTGGTGGTTGAAAGAACCACCCTGAGACTAGAATCGATTTTCTGACCGTGATCGTCACGGTTGTTAAGTGAATTCAGCTCTTTTTCCCACCTCGTTGACTTTGCTTGTTGGAAGCCAGCAAAACGCTAAAGTTGCAAAGTCCACAAATTTGCCGGCTTGTTGGAAGCCAGCACAAAACAAGCCATAATCGGGGGAGGGCTGAGAATGCTGCCATCCTGGTAAATCCAGGCCAGTTGGAGACACTGGCGGTCATAAGCGCGAGTCGGTTTCCAAGTGCCCGGATTGTGACCACGGTGGTGGTATGACAGTCGTAACTTTGAGGATGGGTTGTACGTCGTTTCTTCCGATGACCTTACATTCCAACTGTCATTAAATGAGTGGTTTTAAGCACTATCTCTGCCCTCTGTCATGAAAACAAGTGGCTCTAAGTTAAAGGCTCCTTGTTCCTTCCTAATCGTTAGCCAAGTGTCCCAACAGATACATCCGTGGGTTTTAGAATATTTTTCCCCTAAATCAGAAATGTTTTAACTCCTCCCATGTAGGAAGCTTCACGCAATGTGTTTCTGACCTTTAACTGACTTTTTTTTAAAAAAAAACTCCCTAAAGTCAGTGAAGATAGGAATGTGTTTTTGCTATATGGTGACCGTTTTTGCCTCTTCCAAGTTCTGCTGAAAGAATTAATCCCAGTAAACGCACCGAGTCATCTGTTGTAAAAACAACAAAAACAAGGAATCTGTGGCATGATTTAAGGATAGTTATGTTGACAGAGCAAGCGGAAACTCTAAAGTTCTCCTTGGGAAGTAAAACTTTCCAAGTATCTTGGTATCTTGCTTCACTTTGATTAGTGAGTGGCTGGCAAGCATTGGTTTCTGGCATCTGATGCAAATTCAGGCGGGTTTTTTTTAAAATTAGTTTATAATATAAAATAGAAAAATAGGGGAGAGAGAAGGGAAGGGAAAAAAAAGACTTCCAACTTGATTTGGTGCAGTAGAATAAGATAATAGCTTCAAATCTCAACTTTTTACTCTTACATAGTAATGTAAAGCAGCCATTTCTATAACAACAAACCTATCTAATCGGTAAAACGCAGGTTTTGGGTCTGGCTAGTCTAAAGAAAAGAAGAATTAGGTGTGACATGATTGCAGTTTTGAGGGACTGCCCCAAAGAAGAGGGGGTCAAATTATTCTCCAAAGCACCTGAAGGCAGGACAAGAAAGAGTTGGAAACTAATCAAGGAGAGAAGCAACCAGTTAACAATTGGTTAATTAACCAGTGGAACAGCTTGCCACCAGAAATTGTGGGCACTTCATCGCTGGAGGTTTTTAAGAAGAATCCAAAACAGTCACTTATCTGAAATTGTATAGATTCTCCTGCTTGAGCAGGGGACTGGACTAGAAGATCTCTAAGGTCCCTTCCTGCTCCTATTCTATTCTGAATTCTAATAAACCTCAAGCACAAAGTCCAGAAGCAGTTTCCAAGTAGAGACAAAAGTATTGTGTGTTTGTTTTCTTTAATTCAAAGCAGTCAATTTAGCCATTCTCTGTCAACTCCATTTTTGCAACCATTCATCCGTTTGTGGGAATCACAGTGTCCTCCTTTTTCCCAATTCAGCCAGTTTTAAAGCATCGAATAAAGTTTGGAGATAAACCAGCCGCGCTTTCGGTCTTGGCCATTTAAACCCAGGTTTAATTTTTGGACCTAAAGCAGCCAGAATTCCAGCTGCCGTGTCGTTGCTGCAGAAGAAGGCAAACTAAAACTTTCTCTGTTTTGAATATTTGCAGGATGTTGCAGATTATAAATCGAAAGGCAAGTTTGACGGCGCGAAAAGCGCAGCAGCCAAAACCGCCGCGGCCGCCCGGAAAAAAGTAGAGGAGGAAGAAGACGAGGAAGATGAGGAAGACGAGGAGGAGGAGGAGGAGGAAGACGATGAATGAGAAACTGTGTATAATCCTTGTTTCCATGTGAATACCATAGAGTAGGGGAAACACCATTTGGAAAAGAGAAACACACACACAAAAAATCCAGCACCTCTCACTTGAGATGGTGCCTTATTTGTCCTTTATTAAGATTTACCACCCAAAATTTGGTTTTCTTGATCACAATATACTGTAGCCTTTTTTTTTTCCTTTCTTTTTTTTGGGGGGGTGGGGGAGGGGGGGGAAGTCCCATCAATAAAAGCGCTCTGGGGGCGGGGGGGAGGGGGGAAATAAAATTGCAGAAACAAAAGCAGGGAAAAATCAACAAACCACAACCATTGTTTAACCTGGTTTACATTCAGTAGCTAGGGACCTTTCCCGGGCTCCCACCTGTGTAACAAAGTTGTACATATTTCCAAACATTTTTAAAAAACGAAATGGAAACAAAAATGGAAACTCTCGTGTTCTCCTAACTCTGTGCACTTTTTTCCTGTCGGTGTAACAAAAGCATTTAAAAAAATGTTTCAAGCATCTTATTTTTTAATTTGTTTAAGGTGGTGTTTAACTATATGGTTATTGGCTAGAAAAAAATCCTGGGTTATAAACTGTACATATCTATAGTTTGTAAAAACTAGACAAATTCTTGTAGTTCATGCTTTGATTGACCCTCCTCCCTGAGAAGAGGTGGTGGGGGGGAAGGCTTTTAAGGGGGGTGTTGTGGGGGGGAAAGCCTCTTTGTTGTATGTTTTTTCCCCTTCCTCCCCGGGAAAGGCCATGTGTCAAAGCGTGCACCACGAAAGTAGATCTAATTTACACTACAGTGAGCGTACATTTAGCTTAAAAGTTGTCTTTCTGTATATAGTGAAATAGCATTTCTGCGGCCATTCTTAGTTGTGAAAGAAGGGGAGGGGGGGGAATTCAGCTGGCATGAGATAAAAACAAGAAATTGTTATGGATTCCTGTCTTTCTTTTTCCTTTTCTTTTCTTCTTTTCTTTTTTTCTTTTTGTTGAAAGGAGGGTCGTTTTTTTCCAACCAGAGCTGTCAAATAGTCTCCTTCCACAGTCAGCTTTTCAAAGGGAAGTTCGAAAACGCCTTTGTACTTAAAAAAAGAAAGAAAGAAAGAAAGAAATGGGGAAAAAGGAAAAGAAAAATTTACGACAAAACATTTACGTTGTTTTTTTTTTTTTGTATGTTTAGAATGCTGAAAAATGTTTTTGAAGCAAAAATAAACAGTATTACATTTTTAAAACTTCTTGACAATATTCTAAGAGTTCCTGCTTTTAAAACGGGAGGTTTTATTATTCTTGAGCCGCAGCTAAAAGATTAAAAGGCCGAGAGCGGCACAAGCGAGAACGGATTGGGAACGGGGCCGTGGATCTGAGAGAGACGGCCACAGGAGAGCGGGTTTGCTGATCAGACACTATGCAAATTTGAATCTTACTATACTTGAAAAAACAAAATATATCAAAAGTTGAGAGGAATACTTAAAAAACGGGGTAGGGTGGGGGTGCGAGCCGCCATTTGCAAAGGTCTAGGCCTAGGATGACCCAAGAAAGGGAGCAGAGAAATTCATTATTTAGATGTGTGGGGTGCATTCCTGGCCCAAATGCTATGCTTTGTAAATATTAAAATGTGCCTTTTTGTCTCGTGTTTCAATTCTCGTGGCGTTTTTTTCTTCTCTTTCCCCCAGTTGACTCCTTCCAGTAGTTGGTCATGGGACACAGAAGCCAAGTGAGGGAGAAGGCCCGACTTACTCCGAGACTTGTCCCAAAAGTGTTTCCCCACCCCCAAGAGGCAACTTGGGCTTTTCTGGTTTTTCTCTGAAGAGGTTCTGCTTCTTGTTCCGAGAGGCTTCTTCAGCTTCTCTCAGAAAGTGCTTCTGCTCTCAGAGCTGGAGAAGCTTCTGGGATGAGAAGCGAAACCTCTTCAAGGAAAAAAAAAGAAGCCCAGTTGCTCTCAGCCAGTCCTTGAGTATTGAAGATTTGTCTTTAAATGAATCCAAACTCCAGCTCCTCTTTAGGACAATGATGGTTTATTCAATATAGCATCAAACAACAAATACTCTTAATCAGGCAAGAATGGCTAAAAGCCAGGCAAGGTTAGAGTTGGGTTGGAGTTTGCTCCCTTTCCTTTTATCACCATTATCGTGAGACACACCCTACCACACCCAGGCCTATACACAGTTCTAATTCTGGCCCTGCCTAACCCATTACCCCTAAATGCTACTAACCCTATAACATGTCTACATCCCTACCCTATTCCAACCCTCACTAATTCCCCACCTGGTGCCACCTTCACCATGTTTAACCTAAGTCTTAATTACCATCTGTATGTGCCCCAACCCCCTTTAACAATATGCACCACATCAATACATGAAAAGAGCCAGTTCCAGCAGCCCCGCAGTTGTTGCAGAATCCATCCTGCAGCCTCGCAGTTGTTGCAGAATCCATCCTCAGCTCTGCTGAGACATTCCAAAGCCATCTGCCAGCACACAAGCAGAAATACAGATCCAGCGGCAGCAAAGATAAGGTGACCTGGCCAGCTGACTTGCTGTGAGGCATATTTGGAGCTGACAAGCTCAACAGTTGCCTCTTGATAAAGCACCTTTGGGACAACCCATAGACAGACTCAGAGTGGATCTACTGTTGTGCTGGTGAGGGTTTCTAACTCAACGGTCTTGGGAGGGTATGCGGTGTTTTTGAGAAAGGAACAACCACCTACTTTTGTCTTCATGTGACTAACAAGTCAGGGAATACGTTCCATTGTGACCTTCAGTTTCCAGAATCAGGTAAGCCTCCATTTACGGCCACAATTCGGCCCAGAATTGATGTTGCTAAGTGAGAAATCAGTTGAGTGAGTTGCCCGATTTTATGACTGGGGGGGGGGCACATTTGTTAAGTGAATCACTGTTAGATTAATAACACGGTTATTAGTGACTTGTTTTCTCCATTGACTTAGCTTCTTAGAAGGTCACCAAAGGGACATAGCAACCATCATAAATGAGTCAATGGTCAAGCAACTGAATAAATTGCATGACCCCTGGGATGCTGCCATGGTCATAAGTGTGAACAATGGGCATAAGTGACTTTTCAGGGCCCTTGTAACTTCATATGATCAGTAAGTGAACTTGTCAAAAGTCATCTCTAATGTGATCTGGAATCTAGGTTTTAGAGACATCTATGTTGGATGGATAGAATGGATGGCTGTCATGTTTTTTGGGGGGAGTTGACATACCAAGAGAGGTTAACCCAGTCTCTTGCATCTATAAACCAGAGTCTATAGAGCCAGTTGGGTGTAATGGTTAAGGCATCAAGCTAGAAACTGGGAGACTGGGAATTCTAGTCCCGCCTGATCTGGGTTTGGCTTTTTTCCAAATACCGGGTAGTTAACTGATTGTGTGAGCTGTTAAGCAGGGGAACTTCCTGCCTCCTGGAGTCATGGAAACTCCATCATTGGAGGTTTTGAAGCCAAGATTGAACAGACATTGATCCCAGAGAATCTGGGGAATTCCTATCCTGGCCAGAGAGTAGAGTAGAAGATCTCCAAGCCAACGATAGGCCAGTCTTCAAAAATCATGCGATGTAACGTTTACGTATTCCCCTTATTTATGTTTGCTAGCATTTCAAAGTATACTCAAGGCTATGGTTCTCCTAGTTGTAATGTATGGCTATGAAAGTTGGACCACAAGGAAGGCTGAGCGCCAAAGAATGGAGGCCTTTAAACTCTGGTGCTGGAGAAGCCTCATGCGAGTTCCTTGGACTGCAAGGCGATCCAATCGGTCAGTTCTAGAGATCAACCCTGACTGCTCTTCAGAAGGCCAGATCCTGAAGACGAAACTCAAAAGACTTTGGCTACCTCATGAGAAGGAAGGACTCACTGGAAAAGAGCCAAATGCTGGGATTGAGGGCAAAGGAAGAAGTGGAAGACAGAGATTTAACAGATAACAGATAATCAGAGTTGGAAGGGACCTTGTAGGTCATCTAGTCCAACCCCTGCCCAAGTGGGAGACCCTACACCATTTCTGACAAATGGCAGTCCAATGTCTTCTTGAAAGTCTCAAGTGATGGCGCTCCCACAACTTCCGAGGGCAACTTCTGTTCCATGGGTTGATTGTTCTCACTGTCAGAATGTTTCTCCTTATTTCCTGGTTGAATCTCTCCTTGTTCAGTTTCCATCCATTATTCCTTGTCTGGCCTTCAGGCGCCTTGGACCCCTTCCTCCTCTCTGTTGCAGCCCCTCAAATATTGGAAGACTGCTCTCCTGTCTCCCTTAGTCCTTCTCTTCACTAGACTAGCCAGGCCCACTTCCTGTAACCGAGGTGGCTGGATGGAGTCCCTGAAGCAGTTGGCGTGAGCTTAAATGGACTCCAGAGGATGGTAGAGGGCAGGAAGGCCTGGGGTCAACGTTGTCCAGGGGGTCACGATGGGTCAGACATAACTTCGCAACTAACAACAGCATTTCAGAGGAAAATGAGGAGGTTGGGTTTGCTAGTTTTCTACACGCAAGAAAGCTGGCTTGTTTTCAGCAAGAAGATTTGCATCCTGCTTCAACCAGAGATAAGAAAGCAATCCTTCACATGGCTTCATGCCTGCCAAGGGGAGAAGAAAGCCCCTTTCCCAGGATCTGCAGGTTCACCCTGTTTGATAAAAGGGAGAAATTTTAATTCTTAAGAAACCCTCGAAATCGTCTTAACAGCCCAGATCCTTTCCTTTCCTTGCTACAAGGTCCAGCAAGAAGTGACTTCTACAAAACTGAGGTGGATGCCACCAGGAGCAAGAAAGAGAAAGGGGGAAAAAAAAACCCTGCATATGGTATATGTAATGCCTTTATGAATTAGGTCTTTAATAATTTACACCACCGGTTTAATCCATGGAATACTAATTACGCCTCTCGCGCGCCTCGCTGACGAACCTAAAAATGGAGTCATCAGGGCAAGACAGTAAAAGCCAAAAAAAAAAAAAAAAAAAAAGATAAAAAGGCAACAAATAGGGTCAGGATATTACAGCCAAAGAGGGAACTGCAATGGAAGGCAATTGGGCGTCTGCATTTTGCACCCGGGTTCAAAAAGCCACTGCAGCGCCCGGACAAGGTGCCCCTTCCGTCTTTTTGCTCTCAGACTTTGGAGTTTCTTGGCTTCTCTTTCTAGAAAAACATCCTGGTAAACACTACGATCCTTAGGACATCTGTAGGCATCCTAAGGTTTGCAAATAATAATAATAATAATAATAATAATAATAATAATAATAATAATAATAATAATAATAATAATAAATGAATACTCTTAATTCCATTTGCTGAAACGGATCTTCAGCAAATACAACGGATCTTCCCCTCTTCACCACAAGCGCACACACTGCGATTTGCATGAAATTAAGAAGATGGGATTGTTTTGCCATCTTCAGGCAGCAGCTGCAAATTGCAGGTGGCCTTCAGAAGTTCTTGAGAAAGCAAGATGGTTGAGGGGGAGACCCCGACTTGAGAAATAGAACTCTGGCCAGCCTGAGCAAGGAGACAACGTTGGAGCATCTTCCTTACCCTGGTGATAGGAGGGTTTTTTTTCCCCTCATTTCATGGCCATCCATCCGGTCGATCAGAACTTACCCTCGGTCAGTGTGAATATGCCTGAATGAGAGGCAGCGATGAGCTTTCCTTGTGCTGATGGCCATCACGGTTGCCTGGTGGTCACACAATCATGTTTTGCGACTGTCCCAAAGTCAATGGGGAAGGCGGTGGGAAATCTATGGAGATTCTCATCCAAGAAGCTTCTTCGGCTCGGGGAGAAGCTGAAGAAGCTTTGGAGAGAAGTTGGAGAAGCTTGTTGGGTGAGAAGCGAAATCAAAGCAATTTTCTAGGCTGGAACGAGGCAGGAGATGCCGGAGGGTGTGTGTGTGTGTGTGTGTGTGTGTGTGTGTGTGTGTGTGTGTGTGATCTCGTGGCCATTTATCTTTGCAGACAGAGTCTTAAGTTGCCATGAAATGCTGCAGCTGACTTTTCCAGGAAGCCAGTTGGGCTTTGACGGAGCCATCGATAAGTTTTGGGAAAATAAATAAGGTGGAATAAGTCTGAGGCTCTGAGAACAAGGCAACCCGATCTGAGCTGCAAAATCAGCAAGGGCTGCTTGAGGGCGACCGAGAGAAGGGAGAATGTTCTGTGTCTCTTAGTTGCCCCCTGGTGGTTTTAGGGGGGTTTGCAGCTCAGATCTTGTCCTAACCTAGCCAACTCTATCTGTCTGTCTGTCTGTCTATCTCTATCTATCTATCTATCTATCTATCTATCTATCTATCTATCTATCTATCTATCTATCTATATTTCTATCAATATCTATATCTGTATCTATCTGTCTGTCTCTGTCTGTATATCTATCTGTCTGTCTGTCTATCTATCTATCTATCTATCTATCTATCTATCTACCTATCTTTCTATCAATATCTATATATCTATATCTGTATCTATCTATGTATATCTCTATCTATTTATATCTATATCTATATCTATCTATCTCTATCTATCTATGATAGAGGTAGATAGATAGATAGATAGGTAGATTGATAGATATAGAGTTGATAGATATAGATAGATAAACAGAGAGATAGATAGATGATAGATATAGATATATAGATGCAGATATTAGATTAGATATAGATATATAAGAGGAAATGAAAGGTGTTTATTCCCAATAGTCCTTGTGGCTAAACAAGGGTCTCCTCAAGATTTTTCTCACTGGGATGATGGTTAATACCTTCCAGAAATCGCGTCTCTCTTGCAGGAGGTTCAACAACCAGACACACGCAGCATTCTGGTCTTGATTGTCCTTAATGAAGTTCAGGCATCTGTGCACGGAGACTTATTATCTTCCCCATGGCTGGGTATGTTTGCCTCAAAGGATCAGCAGAGCATCCCTTGTCTGGGCGTAAACCAAGATGCCTCCTTTTGCAACCTCTTCTTCTGTTTCCGAGAAGAAAGGAAGGCCCTGCCGAAGGAAACAATTGACCCATCATCTGTCACCCTCACCCCACCCCCAGTTCCAAGGCAAATAATCCCACTGATCCCCTTTTATTTTATTTTTTACTTTTTTTTTTTTTTCTGGGTGAGCTTGGAGTCGGGCAAAAATTGATTTTCTGTCTTGTTTGGGTAACAGATGGCAGATGGCTACGGCTTGCACCAGAATCAATACACAGAAGCTTTGGGTTGTCATTTTGTCTCCCTTCTCCTCCTCCAATATGCTGGAAGAAAGCGTTTAAAAAGAAGGCTTTGAATTCACTCTTGAGCTGGAGGTCCCACTCAGCTTGGCCGAAGGGCAAAAGCAGATCCCCTCACGCCCTGCGCCAAAATCCAATCGTCTGTGCAAAAACGCCCCCAAAAGCTGGGGTGGTTTTTTTGTTTTTGTTTTTTGCAAGCTATGATTCTGCAGTTCTTGTGGGACGTAAACTTCGGTCGAGTGTGTACGTGTACAATATACACAAGGAGAGACCCTCTTTTAGGGTAGTTGCTGAAGACCACAATCCAAGAAGAACGAAGGGTCTGGGAGCCAACCTCGGCAATAAAACGGTGTGTAGATTAATTTACTTGATGTTCTGCAAGAATAAAAGAAATTCAATTCAGCAGTCTAGACCAGCTGTTGTTTCTGGGTGGATTTTTCCAGGGCAAACAAATATACCGTATATATGAATGAATACTCTTTATGTACAAACATACATACATACATATATACATATACATATACATATACACATACACATACACATACACATACACATATGCATGCATATATACATATATGGCATTCGGCTTTGTTCGGGTATTTTCCCACGTCATTGTATACCCAAACAAAGCCGAATGCCATACATGTAAATACCCGGGAAAACTTAAGAAAACATATACATATATACATACACACACACACACACACACACACACACACACACATATTTCTTAAGTTTTCGCGGGTACTTACATGTATGGCATTCAGCTTTGTTCAGGTATTTTCCCACATCATTGTAGTTGTGCTTTTAAAGTTGTAGCAACGTTTCGGCAGAATCTCATCTGCCAACATCAGGCTTCTGTATAGTCTGTATTTTATATATATTACTTAGGTTTCTTCAGGTATTTTCCCACATCTTAATATTTGTGCTTTTATTATAGCGACGTTTCAGCAGAATCTCATCCACCATCCTCAGGTCCCATACATAACATATAAATACCTGCGAAAACATAAGAAAACTATGTATGTATGTATGTATGTATGTATGTATGTATGTATATGTGAAACACCATTCACCCATCATCACAAAATCTCCAGAACCGTAAAGCCTACAAACTTGAAATTTGGCATGTAGGTTTCTCCTGGCTTCTAGGTGTTCGCTAAGAAAGGATTTTTTCAAAATGACCATCAGAGCATTAGCATTTCCTATATTATTATTATTATTAACACGCTCTGATGCTAAGGAGTTCTACTCCCCCTCCCCACCTGAAAAGAAATCTCTTCCAAATGCAGAACACAAGCAGGAGAGGATTTTCAGTTTCAGTTTCACAGCACCAAACAGCTTTAGTCCAAAACAGTTGAGCTAAGCCACGCCCAGGCTCCTTGCTGTCTCCTTGCTCACGCAGCAGATACTCTTTCAGTTTCCAAACAGTCCTCAACTCTCTCACACACTGACAGGATGCTAGCCTGATGAATGCTGATAGGCAGAGGCAGAATTTCCCCCTTATTTTCCTCCCAAAAAACTAAGCCCGACCACATAGTTTCATAGCAAAGCACAGGTATCAAGCTGGTAAATATATAAAATGAGATAAAATTATAGTATTGTATCACCTTCCACTGCAATCTACCCCAGTCAGGTCCACCTATGCCGATCTCAGTTGGTCCATTTTAGTCAGAAATTGTGCTGTATTAAATGTTGTTTTCAGATTCTGGCCACACATGAGGTATGTTGTTTTAATATGGGCCTCCCTCTGGTCCATACATTTAATGTATGAATCAAGGTACTTATCTCTCACCCCCTTATATAAACAACAATCGAATAATTATAGGAGCCAGATCTTCTACCTCTTCAGTTTATTATTTATATTGGCTGTTCAACTACAATGGATTCTGGGAGGCAGAAAAAAAACTAGAAGAAACATCCAAACAGCTATAAACTGTTTAAACTATAAGCTTAAATCAATTAAAGATACTCCTTGACTTACAACAGTTCATTTAATGACTGTTCTAAGTTACAACGGCCCTGAAAAAAGGGACTTTCTTGTTTTTTCTTTTGAAGAGGTTTCACTTGTCATCCAGGAAGCTTCTTCAGCTCTGACTAGATAGCGGGGGAATGGAAGGATTTATTTTCCTTGCAGGCAGCTGGGCATTTGTGGCGGTGGGTAGTTTCAGGGACCAGCAATCCAGGCTCCTTTTGCACAAAAGGTAGATGGTCTATGGACGAACTAGTAGACTACCTGTCCCCATGGTAGAACACATTAAATGAGAAATTGTCTCCCCTCTCTGTCAATTTACAGGCTCCCTTGTTATCACACCTTCCTCCTCCTCTTGTTTCCATTTATCTCTGCTCTGGAATGCTTTTTATCCAGTCTGCTGTGGAGAGAGAAAATCACTGCTAAAGTACATCCATTATGCTTTCAGAGAGCAATTGGTTTGGGGCTGGAAAGCCTGTTTTCTATAATTGATGGGGTAAGGATCGGATGAAGGAACCGCTGTAAATTCTTGCAAGAGGGACCTTCCCCCGTTAATAGCCACCAGGCTGTATCGGTGGGTTTTCATTTCTTAAGAAAGAGCCCTCATTTAAAACACATTTTTATTTTATTTATTTATTTTAGTTTGTCAAGCATGTATGAAAAACAAGTATATGTATGAACATAACATATAAACATATAAGTATAAATGGGTATAAGTATATATATAATAAATGAGTACGAATAAATGGGAAGAGTAGGACAGGGATGATAGGCACACTGGTGTGCTTATGCACGCCCCCTTACAGACCTCTTAGGAATGGAGTGAGGTCCATGGTGGACAGTTTAAGGTTAAAGTTTTGGGGGTTTGAGGACGTCACAACAGAGTCAGATAGTGAGTTCCAGGCATTGACCATTCTGTTGCGGAAGTTGTATTTTCTGCAATCTAGTCTGGAGCGGTTTACTTTGAGTTTGTATCTATTGTTTGCCCGTGTGTTATTGTGTTATTGAAGCTGAAGTAGACATTGGCAGGTAGGACATTGTAGCAGACAATTTTGTGTACTAAGCTAAACCTCACTCCAAAGTTCTTTTCCCCCAGCATGTTGGTTATATTGATCAATCCATGGGACTTGAGTTCTATAGCCAGCTGTCTCAGCAAATGACTCTGGGTGGCTCGCAATTCAAAACAATTTTAAAAAATTAAAACAATAAAAAGCATTAGAGCAGGGAAAATAAAACATTAGAAAGTCTAATTCCAAGGGAGTTTTCTGGTGAAGGTGGACACCAGTTGGGCCTTCTTGGCAACTAAGATAACTTGTGTGGTCAAGTGTTTGACCAGGGTCTCCATGAGAATCTACCAGATTTATTCTTGTGGGTGAGGATCCTTGAGAAGCTACCAGA
>NW_020769328.1:212221-234422 GCF_900518735.1 Pseudonaja textilis
TCCACCTACCCATCCCTCCATCCAACCACCCAACCATCCATCCACCCATGTCATCTCATCCCATCCATCCCATCCATCCATCTATCCATCCAGCTTGCTACTCCTGCTTACCCCCAATTTCCTCCAGAATATATTCTCCTTGTAAACCTGAAAGCTCACCCCCACTCACTTAAAAAAAAATGCCATGAAGCCTGATGCCAACCTCAAATTTCCTTGAGCTTTACTTGCTTCAGTCCACAGGGTGGCACCCTCAAACAGCTTTCTCCGTCCCTGGTTAAGGACTCTGAAGAGTCTGCTGGCTAGATGTGACTCCCACGGATTCGATAGATCGTCTCGCCCCATTCATATTTTCTCTTCATCCCATTCACAAACCTCCCCTTCTTCACAGAAGAGTCTTCTGGCCAAGCTGCAGAAGCAGGGAAGGAAAGCCCCCACCCCACCCCTTTTTTCTTTCCAAGTGCACTTTGCAGGTTACAGGAAGCGGCACCTGTTTTGAGTGCCGTCTCTTTTAGCGGAGCGGTAACAGCACCTTGTCTTGGGCAATGTGTGACCCACGTTTTGAAGAAAGAAGACAGTCACAGCTGGTGTTTTTAGGTGACCGTTCATGCCTGCAAGTGAGCATCAGGGAATAGAGAAGGGGCAGAAATTGCAACAGCAGAAAGCCGCATAAGTGCGAAACCTTTGTTTGCATCCTGGCTGCAATTGGGTTAAAAAAAAAAACACAACCTTTATCCTGCAAGAGATGCCTTTTAATTGAACAAGCCGCGCGGATAGCAGTTCGCCCTTAGACTTATATACCGCTTTATAATGTTTTTATAGCCCTCTCTGAGTGGTTTACAGAGTTAGCCTGTTGCACCCAGCAATTAATTAAAGGAAAATCACTCCGGCGGTGTCTCAGAAGGGTAGACTATGCAGGTTGGGGATGATGGGAGATGCAAAGCTGAAACACTCTCGAGACTCAGGAGGGCATGATGGGGAATGTAGTCTGACTTTTGTGTAATGGAGTTTCTTGGGACAAAGAGGGTAAGAGAGGCTGCCCACCAGAGAAGAGAGGCAAGAGCCACTCGGTTTAATTTTTTTTCCAATCCACTGTATTGTTCTGCCACGGAGAAAATGCATTGCCTGCCTCCAATCTGCTGATTCAAGCTTTCCTCTGGCTGTGCGGAGAAGTGACAGCAAAGGGCACCTTACCTCTCTTACACACACACACATACACACACAGAGAGAGAGACACACATACAGACACTTCAATTTCCCTGATCAAAAGGCAAACCGTGATAAAAACCAGGAAGATAGGAGCAGGGAAGGCAGAGGTTTTTTTATAAATAAATTTTATGAAACATTAATAAATATTAAACATCCAACAATTTGAAAACATATTTACATTTCCAGCATCATCAACATTAACATTATCAACATTAACATCAACATTACAGTTACAGCATCATCAACATTCATATTCATGTCTTAATTGCTATGTTATTTTTATGTCTATTGTCTAACTAGATTCACCAGGCGTCCCAGACCAGATAATACTCCATTTCATTTCTATCTTTTAACTCTAAGGTCAGCCTGTCCATCTCCACGCAGTCCAGAATCTTTCTCATCACTGTCCCCTCAGATGGTGTATTTTCCTGTTTCCAGTACTGTGCATACACAATCCTGGCTGCAGTTTTTATATGTAAAATGGTATATATGTCTGTCTTAGTATGATGGGAAGGCAGAGTTGGTGTGTGCTTTTTGGGGTGGCTTTTAAATCCACACACGGTGATCACACATGCCCTCCCAAAGAATTCTCTGCTTTTCTTTCCCTTCCCCGAAAAATGTCTTTGTTGCCCAGTAAATCCTCTGAATGTAGGCCACCGACTGAGGGAGAAAGGGAACGGGAAAAAAAAAAAAGAATTCTGATTAAAAGTTGTTTTGGAGAGACTATTTTGAGTGGCCTGGGAAGGAAACAATTGGAAGAAATGGTTTTGGATAGCAGCTGCTAGACTTATTTTCGAGACATGTGAAAAGGGGATTGTTCCAAGGGTTTGGTTGGCCTAGATATCCAGCAGCTTGGTGAATGGTAGGGGTTTAAATAAACGTTGTCAACCCACTAACTGAAAGAGTGGCATGACACCGTAAACATATTAGCCTTCAAGAGCTGCAAATTTACACCCTGCCGGAGGAAATTCTCAACTTACAACTTGTCACTTCGAATTCCCTTTTAATTTTCTTTTTTCTTTTTATAGCAGCCATAATTTTCTATTTTCTGTCTATATAATGTTTTCATTTCACATTACTTGGGGTGTTTCTCTCTCTCTTTTATTGTTGCTTTTTCTGTGGTACACCATCCAGGATCACTATATGAATTGGATGGTTTTATAGATCTAGTAAATAATCAAACCCCTTTGGCACCTGAGGTGGTATTCCAGAACTGAAAATCAGAATAATGAATAATAATCAGATGCATGAAAAGACATGTGTTTTTCTTTCTACAAAACAAAAGGATTTCCACCTAATAGTCGAATCTATCCCCCCCCCACCCCATTATAAATGCCATTGGATCATCTCTAATTTGCCAGTTGCAGCGAAATCTTGGGTTGGCTTGTGAATAATATTATTCCCCACTTCCTGACTGATTTATTACCCATCTGATGCGTTACTTTGTGCATTTCTTTGTCCTGTGGGAAATTTTTAAAAAAAATTGGAGCAGCAGGTGAAAATATGGTGTTTTATTAAAATCCCCTGCTATAAAACATGGTTATTCAATGTTCTCCCAACGCATTTTGTCTCAATAGCAAATATGTTTAATTAGTGGCATTGAAGATTGGAAGACGGGCTGTGCTCTGTGCTAAATGGTCTTGCGTTTGATTTTGTTTTTAAAAAGATCTCATTAAGGCATATGGCTGAAGAGCAATAAATTAAAGATTGAACCCCATGCTGTAAGATTGTTCATGATTTAATGCATCTTATTTTTGTGGGCAGAGATATGTGTTATAAATCAGACTGGAGTTGTGGTTTTGCTTCGGTGCTCCAAATTCTCACATAGTTTCTGAAACATAATATCATATTCTTATACATTTATAGGACATTGCATTGCGCATTCCTCTGTGTAAGAAATATCTGGATTTATTTTATTTTTTGTCTCAGTGGGCCATCTGGAGATAAAAGTGAATTAGATATCATAAACTTTATATGTTAAGAAGATGAATTAAAATTAAATTACTTAAATGAAGTTAACAGTAAGTACTTTGGATACATTTAATGATTTTCCTCCTTTGCCATATTAAAAAAGAAACCCACACCAAGTCTTTTAAGGAGCCAAAGCAATGCGAGAGCTTCATAATGTACATTTTATAGGCTATTCATAATCTTTCAAGGAAAATTGGTGCTGGGATTGTGTCCAACTTTGCAACTGACACCTGGGTTTTTGCATACATTAATTTTCCCTAAAACAATTACCAGAATAATTTCTATTCTCATTCTCAGCCAGAAATGGGGCCACTATGGCTTAAACACCCTCAATTAAAAAGCAAAACAGGTGGATGGTAGAAATTAACCCCTATTTAACAGGCTAACCATCTATAACGTGGCTGGGGAATTCTGGGAATTGAAGTCCACACATCTTTACAAAGGTTGGAAATGCTCCTTTAGATGACATAGACTTTAAAAAAGCGTCAATTTCAAAGCTGGACTTGATGTGGTTTTAAAGAGGGGATCTGGAGCATACCCAACCTGTGAAAATTAGTGAGATAGATCACGAATAAGTTAGCTTTGTGCTAAGTAATGATAACCAGCACTAGGAATTGCACCCAGAAACGTATCAGCTAGTGTATTCCATGACATGGTGGTATTCTATACAGTTATCAAGATGTGCCTTTTACTACCCATGTTGTTGCATTCTGGACCCATTGCAGCTTCCAGTTGGTCTTCAAGGGAAGGACCCAGTAGAGTGCATTACAGGAGTCCAACTAAGGGAGGTGACTAAGATGTGAATAGTCACGCGCAGGAAAATGAACTCAACTACTACACAACATAGATTTAGGCTGCTACCTGTTCCTTAAGCATGAACCATGAGTCCAAGTGGAGCCCCAAGTCACATATTGGCTTTGGAGTACATACTTCTAATTCCAACAAGCTTTCTGGCTACCATGCCATGTTTGTTGGTAAACAGAGATCAGCACCATGGACAGGACTAAAGGAGGACATATTGATGGATGGACTATTGCAATGGAGATCTAAAGAGGGAGCACGATCCGGTTGACAATTCTTTCTACTGTTGTTAGAGATCCACCTTTATTAAAATGTAACTTGGGGACATCATGGTCAGTCTGTGCTTTTGCTGATACCCTTTCTCTACCCTCTCCTTCAAAATAAATACAGTAATGGTTGACTGACAATTATCTCCTCCCACTTATGACTATAACCTTGTTGCTTGCATCTTTACAGTTTATATTATTTTATTCCCTAGTATGATTTGATTGCTTATTTAGTAACCTATGACTATCACTAAGTGTTGTATCTTAAGATTCTTGATCAATGTTATTTTTTTTCTTTTTTCTTTGCACTGAGAACAAATGCACTAAAGACAAAATCCTTATGTGTCCAATCACACTTGAGCAAAAAAGAATTCTATTCTATTCCATTTCATTCTCTATTCTATTCTATTCTATTCTATTCTATTCTATTCTATTCTATTCTATTCTATTCTACTTTCTTGTTCCTTATTCTACTCTACTCTACTCTACTCTACTCTACTCTACTCTACTCTACATTCCAATAGCTATTGTATTCCATTCCATTCCACATATTCTATTCTATTCTATTCTATTCCATTCCATTCCATTCCATTCCATTCCATTCCATTCCATTCCATTCCATTCCATTCCATTCCATTCCATTCCATTCCATTCTATTCTATTCTATTCTACTCTACTCTACTCTACTCTACTCTATGACTGTTCAAAGTTGCAACTTAAATCTGTACTCACACAACTATCCCAGAATCTCCATGATCACACGACCATGTTTGGGCCAGTATTTACAATGCAACACCCTGGGATCACGGGATCACCATTTGTGACCTTCTGAGTTGATTCTGACAACCAAAGGGACATGTGAGGGGGCCGGATTCACTTAATGACCACATGATTCATTTAACAAGCACAGTGATTTACTTAGCTGGGGCAACGAACAAAAAAAAAGGTCCTAAAATTGGCACCACTCTCTTTCACAACTTCCTCGCTTAGCAACAGAAACCATAGCAACTTAAATCCTCTCCGGGGCACCTAAAAGGTCAACCCAACTGCACGCCGGAGCCCATGCTAAGGAACTCCATGCAAGACTTAAGATGCAATTCTGCATTCATCTGCTGGGATGACAAATTTATGTATGGCATTTATATGTCAGTCCCTGGGAAATTGGGTGGCATATAAACTTCATTTATTACAACACTGAAATGATGATTGTGTTCCTATTCAGCATATGAACATGAATATTCAGGAGCCTGTGGCTTCCAATCACACCTTCAGACTCCAAGCCCCATCATTCCCAGCCTGGCTGGGATCTCTGGAAGCTGGAATCCCACCCTTCACCATGGAGACCCTTCGCCTAGGAGACACTCTCTCTCTCTCTCTCTCTCCCCCCCCCTTTATATGTATGTATGTATGTATGTATATATACATAGGAGCCTCTCTAGGAATTTCCATGCTGGGAGAGACGCTTTCCTTTTTCTTTTCTTCAAGCGCCACCTACCGGTCACGTGACGAGCGACGAGAGGAGAGGCCGGCAGAGGCGCGGTCAGCTGACCGGAAAGGGTTTCCTTCGCGTCCTTCTCGAGGGCTGGAAAAGGAGAAGAAGGAGGAGTCGCCGTTCGGCCATGGAGCGCTACGAGAAGGCGGCGCTCAACGCGCTTTCGGCCCCCGAGGCCCGGTGAGGACGGGAAGCCGGCCGGGGGGGAAGCCGCTCCCGGGGCTGGGAGAGCCGCCACCCCGGAGGGGGGGGGGGGGGAGGAAGGAGGAATTAATTTGAGTCCCTGTTTCAAAATGGAGGGACTCCCCCCAAACGCCCCCCCCCATCGGCATATCTGGGGCTTCCTCCTCCTCATAGAGGAAGGAGGGTTCGGTTGCTTGGATGGAAAAGTGGAAAATTAGCAATTACTCCCAGAAAATTTGGGTTATGGTATCCTGAATATTTTCTATATATTCTATATATATGTGGTATTTTCTGAGTGTGTATGTGTACATATATACATATATACATACACACACATACACATAAATATACACACACAAGCACACATATGTATATATGTATGTGTGTGTATATATATAATACACACACACAGAGGCCATTGGTTAATGTTATATAGAAGCACATATGTCCTTAACAGTAGTTTTACACTCTGATAATGTTAGCAGAGGCTAACAAAAGCTTAGTGAACAATATAATTTTTTTGTTCCAGAGATAGGGATGTCTCTCTCTTCCTCCTCCAGTCATGTTAGCTCAGGAATTCTGGGAATTGAAATCCACAAGTCTTAAACTTGCCAAGTTTGAAGAGCCTTGGTGTAGGGTCTCCTGCTTGGGTGGGGTGGGGGTGGGTGGGATGGACTAGATGACCTACAAGGTTCTTTTCGATTCTGTTAAATCTGTAAAAAAAAATCTCTATTACATATGGTAAAGCGGGGTGGAATGGAGCAAGAAATGTCTGTCTTTTCTTAAAAGAAAAAAGGCAATAAGAGGTATCGTAGGCCATGTTAAATGTTAATATTACAAGATATGTTACAAAGTTGGTTTTCAATTACATGCATTTTTGGAAAGTAGAACTAGGAGGCAGTATATAAAGTTTGTACAAAAATGGCTGCAAATGATGAGCCAAGGTCAACTTCTGAGGTTTCTGGGTGAATCCAGAGTTTTCCAGCCCCAATCTTATTATATTAGTATATTTTTTAAGATCTAACACTGGATCTGTCAAGTCTTATCAAGATAGTTTCATTTCTAAGCAGAAAACAGTGAGTGTGGATCAGTTTTCACTGACACTGGTTCCTGTGTAGGTTTTAAAATTCAAAATTGGTGTGTCAGTTTATTTTGGTATAAATAAAAGGTTTGCCTAACTTAGCAAGTATATTCACTGGTCATAAGGCAAGTAAATATGTAGACATCTCAAAACCCAGCTTCAATTCAAATAAATTTGCTCTGCAAAAAAAAGATTGCTTTAAAACTTTTTAATCTATGGTAGATGATAACTAGGGCGATAATTCAACCCAATGTCTTGGTAATGCTTTAAAAAAATAAAACATTCATTTCTAAAGCAATTGCTCTGCTCTATTTGGTACATAATTATTTTTCTTTGTTGTGACTTTTTTGTAGAAGCGAAGTTTCATTAGCCTCAACTCTAAGGACAATGCTGTTCTTCACAGCTTTAATGATTATGTTACCAATTGGATTGTATTTCTCAACAAAGGCGTATATATTTGAAGGTAATTGTGTTTCTTTTATACTTTTTTTTAAAAAACTACGTCTCTCTAGGTCAGTATATTCCAGCAGTGTTTGTCAACCTTGGCAACTTGAAGATGTGTGAACTTCATGCTGGCAAGGGAATTCTGGGAGTTGAAATCCACATACCTTTAAAGTTGCCAAAGCTGAGAAACATTGCATTGTGGTCTCTTATTAAAACATAAATAATGTATACCTTATTACATGGTATTAAGCAGCTGCTTTTTTACTTTTGAATGATAAAGGTTTGAAATAACTCTGGGGAACATTAGACATGTTTCACTGCTGGTTATGTCACAATCTCCGATTATCAAAACATGGAAGAATATATCTGTTTGTACACATTATGTAAGTTTTCATTGTTTTTGTCTTTTTGTTGTTGTTTTCCAGGTACCTTTGGAATGTCCAACAGAGACAGCTACTTTTATGCTGCAATTGTTGCCGTTGTTGCTGTACACATTGTCCTTGCTCTTTTTGTGTATGTAGCATGGAATGAAGGCTCCCGGCAGTGGCGGGAGGGCAAGCAGGACTAAGAGAGGTGAATGGCTGCCTGACAGACAAAGGAAGATTTGTAGGATGTGGTGCAAGCCTCAAAGACTTTCATAAGTCCCCGTTTGAATTGGATGAGATTGGTGGGACGGAAACGTTTTGTTTTGTTTGTATGAATCCGTGATTTCAGGAGTCCCAAAATTTAGCAGAGCTGGGAAAAACCAGCAAGAGGAGCAATTGAGAACCGTTTAGAAAACGTTGATAAATTTTCTAGACAAAAACGTGCCATTTCTGCACTGTAAGTAATAATGACTTTGGAATCCCACCTCTAGATAATGTTTTCAGTAGACTTGGCCATATCAAGGTAATCTTGGAGCTTCCAGTATCAGTGAAATGGATTCGATTCTTATGTCCCCTGGAGGGAGATCAATTTTTGGATTCAATCTGACATTGGAATGGTTTGTCTGAACAGCTGAGAAACGCAGGAGTTATTGGAACGGGTGTTTATTTTGTTTGATGGCAGAACATTAATGCCAAGTTGAACCAGACTATATGTGGTAGCTTTACATGTAAGATTCCCCGTCCCCCGCCCCGAAAATTAGATATCAAGTTTTGTCAAATGCCATGATTTTGAATACAGTTTTTCTGTTATTCACTACCAAGGAGTGAATTCCCTTAAGTGGAAGACTTTGTTTAATAGACCAAGATATAAATCCATTTATGACCCAATTTCAGAGTCCTACAAATGTTATTTGGCCATCCAAAGGGTCTCCGTGTTGAAATTTAAAATTTGTTTTGCCATGTGTTCTTTGGGTTGATCAATTGCTACTTTCAGCATCTTTCTCTTGGCAGCCTGTTAATTTGCTGCCTTAATGTCTTGCAAAGAAAAGACCCCACTGCAGTAACATTATTCCTCTTTTATTGCTGCTGAAAATCATGGACATGGTGCGTTGGAATGACTTTGAAATTGGAATTCGGCCTGAACTTCCAGTTTGCCAAATTTGGCGGTGGGGAAGGGAATTCTCTTGTAATATGTTGTACATTATTTGTTGCTGAAATAATGAACATTTTCTTCCTCACCCCCTTTCATTGGTGAGATGGTTGGATATCCAACTGGTGCTGCTGCAAAGCTGCCTCTGGCAGGAATGGGATTTTTTTTTTGAGGTACAGGATTTTCTTCACAAGTAATGTGTGGTTCCCACAAATTGGCGGAATGAACTTTTCACAAATGTTGATCAGGAGCCGTGCTTGCTTCAAAATTGAATTGTTCCCCTTAAATCTTGATTCTTTTGGATTTCTAGTTTTCTTCCTGTTGCAAAGATTACCAATGATTTTTGGGACTTAAAATGGCTCAGTGAGATTTTCCCAGAGAGAGAGAGAGAGAGAGAGAGAAAATCCTCTTTTCCATTCAGATCAAACACTGGAAATATTTCAGGTCTGAATTCAGTGATGATTTTCAAGTTAAGGATGCTGCAAAAATGGTTTGCATTTTGTCAGCAAAAGCTTCCAAGTTGTGTAGCTGGTGCTTGTGTTGCACTACAATGATCTCATGGCCCTTTTAAATTCCACCTTTTATCTACTACACGGCTGATCTTATTTTCTCCTCTCTGATAGATTAAATTTATGTTACGTATTGCAAATGCTGCATTTAGAGTCAAAATGCAGGCCTAACAGATTCACTGCTGAGCCCAAAGAATTGAAATGGCTGTGTATTAGTTTCTGAATGATCCCTTGATAGTCAACGAGTTGTAAATATTGTACCATCAGCACTTCTCCGACGTTGATCGCTTCCTTATCAATTGGCTGGTCTGGGTGTATATTACGGGATGTATCTGTGGTATATGCTTGCACTGAACTCTAACCAAGGCTATGATTGGGCTTTACATGTTGCACTAAATGATTGGTTTTTGACCTAGCACGTTGTGTGAGACCCAATCATTAAGGTATAGAAACTGTGATTTCTGATTTCAGGTTTTGTGCAAGCCCAGTTGTCTAATTTATACAATAAATTGAGTAAATCATGTGTGATGTGATCCAAGCCTGCATTTTCTTCAGATGGGAGAACTAATTCTCAACAGAGCCATGGAATATACAACTGTCTTCAACCTCTTACCCTGTGGATCTCCAAAATTTTGCACTTTTAAGACCTTTGTAGATTTCAACTTCCAGAATTCCCCAGCTTAGCATGGCCGGCTGGGGAATTCTGAGAATTCCACAATTCTTAAAGTTGCCAGATTCTCCCCCCCCCCCCCCCCCTAGTTGTTAGTGTTTGGAACTATGGGCGTGGTAGCTGGGAACTGGAAGAAATTACAACCCTGACAACATCTGGAATCAATTCTTGAAAGATTTCCAGCATAGATACGCTTTCATTTTGACTCTTGTTTAGTTCCTGTTTTCTTGGTGCTCTCTGAGCTTGCTTTTTTCCACTCAGTGACAGTAAACAGCACTCCTTACTAGCACTGATGATGTTACCTAGTTGGGTCATGAAACGTCTGCAAGAAAACAGGCAAACTCAGAGACCACCACCGACCCCTCATTTCAATCTTGAGCTACAAATACTTTCCTTTATTGGTACTTCCTGCTTCTTGGCGGCATGTGAGTTATTTCCTGCAGACAACGGGTATCTGATTCATAGAATCATGAGTCCTGAAGTCTTTTGGTTCACCTCCTCTGCCCAGGGTATGAATTCTCAAACTGCCCCAAAGAATTCATTGATCAACCTTTGGTTCAAAACTTCCAGTGATGGAGCCCCACAGCTGGCTGTTCAGAAGCAGTCAAGAATAAACCAACATCACCTTCCGATCACAATTTAATAGATTACGATCCTTTCCAGCTCTGTTAAGGATAATGTGCTTGGGAGGACAGAGTGATGTACAACAAGCATTTGTCATTGGGTGGGTTGGAAGGAAAGGGTTGTGTGTGGAGCTGGCAGCAGAGTTGGACAGTAGTGAGGAGGTTGGGGAGGAACCTGGGCCAGTCCTGGAGGCTGAGGAGGGCTCGGATGAGGGCTCTGCCTCAGAGGCAGAGATGGGGCCAGGGCTGCCTGACAGTTATCAGCTGCCTTCAGAGTTGGAGATCAGTGGGGCAGAAAACCAGTGAGATGTCCTTGATGCCCTCTGAGCTTGGTTGTTTTCTTGCAGATGTTTCATGACCCAACTAGGTAACGTCATCAGTGCTAGAAGAGAGAGAAGTTGGCTCTTTTTATATACTAGGCAAGGTCATCAGTGCTAGAGGGGAGAGGGGTGCGCAGAGCGGGGGAGCAAGAGGAGGAGGACCGTGGGGTCCTCGGTGCTCTCTGAGCTTGGTTGCTTTCTCGCAGACGTTTCATGACCCAACAAGGCAACATCATCAGGGGAGAGGGGTGTGTAGAGAGAAGGAGAACAACTGGGGTTCCTTGGTGCTCTCTGAGGTTGGTTGCTTTCTTGCAAACGTTTCCTGACTCAGCCTAGTGATGAGTGATGGTGTTACCTAGTTTGAGTCACGAAACGCCTGTAAAAAAACACACCAGGGGCAGAGAGCGCCAAGGACCCCTCGATAAAAATGCTTCTAGCCCCTAGGGGTCACTCTTGAGCTTCAGCATGGTGGGATAATTAAGGTGAATAAAAGTGCTGTTCTGGTCAGCTCTTCCTTAAGAACAAGACGTCTGTCCTTGCAATTTAAAAACCAAAAGTCAACACCTTTAGCTTTACCTCGTTGCCGTGGGCCTACGCAGCTTAATTTTTCACAGTCTCATTCTTGTCCCTCTGTGTGCTCAAAAGCCAGACAGTGTCTTAACTAAGTTAATTTTTAAAAGGGAAAAATACAGGGAATTCTGGGGCAGCATGGTTATACCCTATTTGCAGTGTCCTATGGTCACATGACTGATTTATTACCTGTTTTGCCATAAATCAGGGAATACACCCGCCCCAACACTCCCCCCAATTGGCTATAATGGGTTTGCTTCATGACTGCAACATTCATTTAACAACTGTAGCCTTCACTTAATGTCCACCTCAAAAACATTGGTAAAATTGGGTCACGGTTACATGGTGCAGGGGTGGCCAACTTTTTGCACCTCAGGGACTATCAAACTCAGAATTTTAAATCCCGCGGACCAGAGACCCTGGGAAAATCCCCCCAAAAAGTCTGCAGGAAAATCCCCCACCCCGTTTTCCTAACGATCGATCGTTCTTTATTTGGGATCGCAGGATACTGTCTCCAGCTCCAATCTCAGGGGGAAAGCAGCCGAAGCAGCAGAAGTCTTTCTTTCTCTCCCCCAAACTCCGCCAGAAATGAGTCTTTGCCGGCTCAGCCTCTTGGAGCAGGAGGCTTTGCAGGGTCCCAAAGATTCATTTCTGGCAGAGTTTGGGGGAGAGAAAGAAATACTTTTGTTGCTTTCCTTGTGTGCAGCCAAAAGCAGAAGAAGAAAGAAGCGGAAAGAAGCAACCCGGGGGCCAGACCAGGCACGTGGGGCAAGTGGGGCAAGTCCCCCGCCTCCGCATTTCCCCCCCTCCCCTCACTACCTCGTGTTGTTCCAATGCAAGCGACACAAACTTTGTGTTCCCACGGGCCATGTGGGCAGCGCAGCCTTGTGTTCCCGCGCAGCCTGGATTAATTGCTTTGGGGGTGACGTTTCTCTGTGGGCCACCAAAATTTTCTCGCGGACCACCAGTGGTTCCCAGCCCACTGCTTGGCGACTACTGACATGGTGACCTACTTCACCACCACACCTGAACGACCATTATTCTGGGCTCGGTTACAGTCGTAAGTCGAGGATTCTATACCCCTGTAAGTCGCCTTGAGTCGCCATGCGCGAGTGGGCGGCAATATAAATTTTCTAATAAATAATAAATTCAAAAAAAAAATGCCCGTGTTGTGTTCTGAATCCGTGCCAAAGCCAACAAACCCCCGTTTCACCTGGACATGTCCATAAAAGCTTTTAAAGAGTGGAGCTTAATTCAAAGAACTTTTTTATTTTGTTTTAGGATCGTGGTGCCATCCTGCCCCTCCCTCCCTCATCTTAAAATGCTACTTACTTTTCCTTTACATGGAAAAGAGAATCTAACTTTACTAGGGGTAGTCAAACTGGGAAACAGTTGGGATTTCCTTCTGCCCAGGGATGCCACATTGCTCGTGTCTCAGCAGTGCTTGTCCGGGGGGGGGGGTCCAGTAATTGTATGTTTGTTGGCTGGAAGACGCTGGGGGAGGACCGGGTGGGGACGGACACAGAAGCGACAGAAAAAGAGCAGTCATTTCCCAGCACAATATTGTATAAAACAATAATTTCCGTAAACAGGTTGGAAGATGCTGGGAACGGAGTCGCTGCAATAGAATAATTATTGCGTGTGCATTGCCGTCTCCGGGTTTGTGCCTGTTTGCTTGCAGACGAAAAGACAAACAAGCTAACTAAACCATAGAGGGAAAGCGCTTTTGTTTTCCTAAGGAGCTAGTGAGAGGATGAAGGATTAAAAAGCTGCATAGTTTTGGTTACAATGGGCCACGGGGAAGAGAGAGAGAGAGAAAGAAACCTTCCACTTTGGAAGAAATTGACGTGACTCAACGTTATTTAAGGGAACGTAACCTCGATAAAAAGATTTAGAAAAGCTTTGCGGCCTCAGCAGGCCTTCATCTTGTCTGCCAGCATTTATCTATTTTTTTTTTTTTCTATTTTAGAGCATTCAGGAAAAGAGACTTGAATTGTTCTTAGCTTCTGGCTACAAGTGAAGAAAGCCACTCTAATCTCCTGCAGAGGAATATACTGTCCGGGCTCCTTTTTTTTCTCTCTCTCTCTTAATTCAAGCCAGTCATTCAAGAGGCTCTGGTTGTAAAAACAAATGAAGAAGCGGAATGTAAATAGGCTAAAAAAATAAATAAAAATAAAACGCAGTTAAGATTCGAATCGGGTTGCAAAACCAACCTTGTTTAAAACCAAGGTCTGTTAGCTCCTCTTTGCAGAAAGCAGCCATTAAGCGCTGACTCAACTCTTACGGGTTCCTAGCAGGTGATGGCTTGGCTTTACAGATTAGCAGAGTTGGAAGGGACCTTGTAGGTCATCTAGTCCAACCCCCCGCCCAAGCAGGAGACCCTACACCATTTCTGTCATGGCAATCCGGTCTCTTCTTGAAAGCCTCCACGGATGAAGCTCCCACAACTGCTGAAGACAACTTCTGTTCCATCAGTGGATTGTTTTCACTGTTAATGGACCATTACTCTGGCCTAGGCCAGTCTATTATATAGGAATTGCCCAAAGCCCTTTTCATGACATCATCACCCAGCAAGGCTCAACCAAGCCTGGGACTCAGGACAGCCTACAGTGCTGCCCCTGCACGGTTCCATGGGAGTCTGACAGCCAATCAGAATACAAGCTCAAATTCAAATCCCAACAGAGGGCATAAAACCCAGGAACTCTCAGCATGTCTGCCCTTTTTCTTTCAGCCAGGAGCTGCAAGGCATGTGGTCCTGTCCACCATTAAACCATCTTTCCAAACAGCCTCCATGTTCCCAGTGTTTTTCTTCCCCACTTGGAACTGAACCCAGAAGGCTATTTCTTCCAACACATCCAAGCACCTTATTCGTAGATACAGAATAAACAGGATGATAAATTGGGGGTCTTTGTTAGCTTCTGTTGCTTGAAGAGTTGCAGGGCTATTTTAAAGAAAGTAAGGTCACCGTATGCCATACCAAACCTCCCCCCCCATAACAATAACTACTCTCCCTGCCCAAAATAAATCCATTTTTTTTTTATTATTTTCAAGGACAGAATGTTCCGAGAATGTCTTGTTGGCGACTCGGGCATAGTGGTGATCAGAAAAAGGAAATTTGTCCTGTTTTTCTGCTATGCTTAAAAGGTCTAAATTGGTCCTTTTTTTCTCCCCCTGTAAATGCAGCCCAGGCAGTTGGCTTGAATCAAAAGCAATTCAGGTTCTGAATGGTAACACAGAATAAAAGCCAAAGGCAATCTCAAGGTTTAGTTTCTTGAATGAGGAGGAGGAGAAGGAGAAGAAAAACCAGCAGAAATTTTGGAAAAATGGGGAAAAAAGAAAGGAAAGCTCTTACTGAGATTAGCTGAGTTTTATTTGGAAATGAAATTATTTAATTGAGAAGAACGAGCCCAGAAAAATTTGTTTGTGCTTTAACTGCATCACTATATTAATAATAATAATAATAATAATAATAATAATAATAATAATAATAATAATAATAATAATAATAATAATAATGCAATACTGCAGAATTTTACATTGCTGTTGTACAAAAGATAATCTATGTTGAAAGCCTATTTTGCAAACCTTATACAGCAAAGCTTTTAAAGTTACATAACGTCCTTCAAATTTGACATTTGCATTTGGTTTTTACATTATACAGAATCACAGTGTGGAGTCTGTCCCATTCAATTTTTTGGCACCCAAAATCCAGATTTCTCTCTGGCAAAAAAAAAAAAAAAATTTGCAGCACATCTTTTAACCTGAGCAGAAAAATGTATCTCAGTTTTATAGTAATTTCCTTTCGATTTCTTCCCGTGTACCTTGATTGTGTCCCTCTGTTAATGCAATTTAGGATTGCATCGGCTTTTTTGGGAAGTGGCCCCATTTCTCATTCTCTGGAAGATACCAATTTCCTGGTTTCTTCCATCTCAATCGGATTTGTGCTCACCCATAGTAACTCATTGTTACCATCACCTTAGTAAGACCACACTTAGAGTATTGCATCCGGTTTTGTTCACTACACTATAAAAAAAGATGTTGAGACTCTTAGAAAGGGTGAAGAGAAGAGCAACCAGGATGATGGAGGCTCAAACATACGATGAACGGTTTCAGGAACTGGGCCTGGCTGGTCTAGGGAAGAGAAGGACCAGGGGAGACAGGAGAGGAGTCTTCCAATATCTGAGTGGCTGCCACAGAGAGGAGGAGGGGGTCAAGCTATTCTCCAAAGCACCCAAAGGCCAGACAAGGAATAATAGATGGAAACTGAACAAGGAGAGATTCAACCTGGAAATAAGGAGAAACTTTCTGAAAGGGAGAACAATCAACCCATGGAACAGAAGTTGCCCTTGGAAGTTGTGGGAGCACCATCACTTGGGACTTTCAAGAAGAGATTGGACTGCCATCTGTCAGAAATGGTGTAGGGTCTCCCGCTTGGGCGAGGGGTTGGACTAGATGACCTACAAGGTCCCTTCCAACTCTGTTATTCTATTCCACTGTGATCCCATGCTGTACATTCAATAAGATGTATTTTCTCCAGCTGTACAAGGAATGGAAGCCCAGTAGATGAAAACGCTGAAGTGAATCCCACAATAGCTTTGTCAGGGTGCATTTTAGAGAGGCAACATGAGCATACGATTTAACACAAAAATGGAATTTGCCCCAAATAGTGTGTGGTCCTTAAAACCTCTGAATCACGGTGCTGATGAGACAGATTTGATTTAACGGTTTATTTCCGTGCCAGGCCTTTGGGATGTATATGTCTGCCTGCCTGTGAAGCATGTCTTGGTAAGCAGCAATTTAACTCTGATCAGCAATTCTGACACCATATTTACTGCAATGATCCTGGCTTTCCACCCATGCCACACGCATCCCTATGTAAACGGGAGGTGTTGCCTTGTTTCCCCCTGAAATCAACAAGAGTTTTGCCATTTGTTACGGGAAAGAACTCAGATCAGAGAAGAAGAAGAAAAAAAAAAACTTCCATGCACATAAGCCGAAAACAGCATTGCCCGAATGAAATCCTTCCTCCACCTGTTGTTTTTCCCTCTTTGAAGTCGGCAAAGTGTCACAACACATCACAGCCCTCTGGAGTAACAATTTATTTGTCCGCACTAATGTCCTTCAAGAACGTCTCAAATGAAGAGGCATCGTTAAGGGACTGGGCGTGTACTTCCAATTATACTGAATAATATTTAACGTCTACTAGTTTTTCCTCTCTTTTTTTTAACAATAAAACCTTCCCACGGTGGCTTAAGAAGAAATTTAAAACAAATAGAATCAATCAATCAATCAATATTGAAAGAATAAATCCCCCCCCCCTTCCCAATTCTATCTTAAAGAATGCCAGCTGGAGATTTCTGGTAGTTGAAATCTATCCATTATAAGACATGCTGAATGAGGAATTCTGGGAGTTGAAGTCCAGCCACCTTAAAGCATGCCAGCTAGGGAATTCTGGGAGTCGAGATCCACAGCATTTTAAAACATGCCGGCTGGAGAATTCTGGGAGTCGAAATCCAACCATTTAAAAACCTGCTGAGTGAGGAACTCCGGGAGTTGAAAATCTACCCCATCTTAAAGAGCATGTCACCTAGGGGATTCTGGGAGTTGAAGTCCACCCCATCTTAAAAAGCATGCCAGCTGGCGAACTCTAGGAGATGGAAGTCTTCAAGCTACATTGGCCTAGATAATTGGTGGTTTAGCATGTGAGACCAATCGAGACTTCCCTTCAAGTCGTAATCTTGATTTATTTGCCGATAACGTGCCAATCATGTATGTCATAACAGTTTTGGCTTTAGTGTGTGTGAAAAGAGTCCCTTGCTGGCTTGGCCTTTGAGACTAGCTGGTGTCTTCTATAAGGATGCTCGCAGAAGACACTTGGGTAAGCCTGTCACCTCTGGGCTGCTTTCCCATTGCAGTTAACCCTATTTTGACCAGCCTTAGCTGCTTCCCCCTCCTCCTCCTCTTCCTCCTCCTCCTCGAAAGAGAGAGGAAAATAAAGGTCACACATAAAGGGGCAATTTCAGCAATTAAAAGCAAACCACTTTCGCTCCCGAGCAGCGTAAAATCTAGGCCAAGTTTCTTTTTTGTGGAAGAAAAGAATATAAAGCATCGCCAGCAACAGGCAACGAAACTAGTGGAAGGCGCCTCCTTGGATGGCTCAGCACGCTTTCCTGAAAAGAAGCGCTGTTATGTCGCCTTGCAGCCTCCCTTCTTCCCATTATGTCCTGTTGTGTTCAGACACCCCCCCGGGGCCTTGCAGTTTCACCCTGGATGCAAAGTGGGTGGGGAACCCCACAAAGTTTTTGGGGCTTGCTGGCCAGAGAAACTGGGGCAGCAATATAACTCCAGAAGGAACCACAAAGGAAGGAGGGGCAAGGTTTGTGTTAACTCTGTCGGGGACAATCTTAGGTCTGGTTTCAAAACCACGACATTTGCCCCGTTCTTTTATTATTATCAAGATTTTCACTTTATATATAAAAGCAAAATGCCCCTCGTGCATCATCACAAAATCTCCAGAACCTTAAAGCCTACAAAATTTGAAATTTGGCACCTATGTTCCTCTTGGCTTCTAGGTGCTCACTAAGAAAGGATTGTTCAAAAGGACCATCAGAGCATTAGTATTTCCTATATGATCATTATTAACACGCTCTGATGCTAAGGAGTTCTACTCCTCCTCCCCACCTGAAAAGAAATCTCTTCCAAATGCAAAACACAAGCAGAGGAGAGGAGTTTCAGTTTCACAGCACCAAGCAGTTTTAGTATGGAACAGTTGAGCTAAGCCACGCCCAGGCTCCTTGCTGTCTCCTTCTTGCTCACACAGCAAATATCCTTTCAGTTTCCAAACAGCCCTCAACTCTCTCTCACTGACAGGACGCTAGGCAGATGAATACCGATGGATCCTGGTAGGTAGAGGCAGAATTTTTCCCCCTTATTGTCCTCCCCAAAAACTAAGCCCGACCACTTAGTTTCGTAGCGAAGCGTGGGTATCGAGCTAGTATTACATAGGCATATCAATGCATGAATAGTGTGACACCTGGGTGCCATACATTTCAGTAGAGATAAAATAATATTAATCATAGTTCTCACATTCATCCAGCTTATATATTTCTAGTAGTAATACACATTTATATCAAATTATAATCTTATATTTTTTTCACATTGTTTGAACATACATAATACTACCACCATTCGGTCCAGGAGGATCCGCAAAGGCAGGAGCGGCAAGGTTTGTTTTAACTCTGTCAGGACAATCCTAGATCTGTGACATTGTCTGCTTCTTTTATTATTAACAAGATTTTTATTTTATCTATATATACAGTGTATAAAAGCGAAATACCCTTCAAGCATCATCACAAAATCTCCAGAACTGTAAAGCCTACAAACTTGAAATTTGGCACGTATCTTCCTATCTTCCTTCCTTCCTTCCTTCCTTCCTTCCTTCCTTCCTTCCTTCCTTCCTTCCCAGTGGTTACAATGCAGTATTGCAGGCTAACTCTAGCCACTGTCAGGAGTTTGATCCTAACCAGCTCCAGGTTGACTCAGCCTTCCATCCTTCCGAGGTGGGTAAAATGAGGACCCAGATTGTTGGGGGCAAGAGGCTGACTCTGTAAACTGCTTAGAGAGGGCTGTAAAAGCACTGTGAAGCGGTATATAAGTCTATGTGCTATTGCTCTTTAATATTCCTTCATTCCAGCAAGGCGAGCTTCCCCCCAAAACCCCCAAAATCCAGAAATTTGCTAGGTTTCGTTGTGCCTAGCTGGCAAAAAAAGAAAGAAAAAGTATGTCGCACAAGGACGGAATACCCAAGACAAAAGGCATCCTCTGTGGAGCTCAGCCAATTTTGCACCCAAGTGACTCAGAGACGGGTGGAGAGCCCTTCACTCAACCCTACATTTGGGTAAAGGCCCTACATTTTGGGAAGAACTTTTTGTGTTTTGGCCTCTGGCTGCGAGCTGTCAACTTGCCATCTTCTCCGGCTTCTAAATTTGGGCTGGTGAGATTTTTGTTTTTGGCCTTTGGGAAATGCTCAGGACCTGGAACGCTTTTTAAGAAACTCCACCTCTTCTCAATCCACGGACACTGACGCTCCTCAACGTTAAGTGGGCGGGAGGAAGGAAACCAGAGTTGTTGAGGGGGTCGGGCTGCCACCGCCATTTAAATTCTTCCTAGTAGAAGCACAGACTTCCAACATCTTCCTGCAACTCAGAGGTTGAAAATTAAAAGGAAAAAAAGAAGAAATTGGCTGCTCTGATCTAACTAGTTCCTATTCATCTAGCACAGGGGTGTCAAACTCCATTTAATTGAGGGCCATGTCAGGGTTGTGTTTGACCCTCCCTCCCTCTCATTATAATCTATCTTCCTTCCTTCCTTCCTTCCTTCCCTTCCTTCCTTCCTTCTAACCTTCCTTCCTTCCTTCCTTCCTTCCTTCCTTCCTTTCTTTCTTTCTTCCAACCTTCCTTCCTTCCTTCCATCCAACCTACCTACCTTCCTTCCTTCCCTTCCCCCCTCCTTCCTTCCTTCTCTTCCCTCCTTCCATCTTTCCTTCCCTTCCCTCCCTCCTGCCTTCCTTTCCTTCCCTCCTTCCTTCCCTTCCCTCCCTCCCTCCTTTCTTTCCTTCCTTCCTTCCCTCTTTATTCTCCTTTCTTCTTCCTTCCCCTCTTTCCTTATTTTTCCTTCCTTGCTCTCTTCCCACCTTTCCTTCTTTTCCTTTGTCTTTCCTCTTTCCCTTTCTCCTCTCCTGTCCCTTCTTGCATGCTCAATTGAAAAAGGGAAATACTTCTCCTTTTGTTTTGAGTTTGTTTTGCTAGCCCACTGCCAGCGAAAACGACCGGATCTGGCCCCTGGGCCTTGAGTTTGACACCCCCGAGCTAGCATTTTGGAGTAAAAGCATCTGCTATTTTGGGAGAAAGCAAAAGGCAAGCAAATTGTTCCCCAGCAGCTCAGAGTGGCTTATTTGGGCCTCTCCTTTCATTTTCTCCCCATAACAACAACTACCCCTGCGAGGTAGTCCAACAACTTAACCCCTTCAGCGCCCTGGCTCTTAGAAGACAGGAAATAGCCCTTAGGACCCCTTAACTTCTTTACACCACCTGACTTTTTTTTTAAAAAAGCGTTTGTGGATAGGTACCAGACAGACAATAGAAGATAGAAAATAGACAAGATAGAAGATGGAAAATAGAAGATAGAAAATAGACAAAGTAGAAGATGGAAAATAGATACATAGAAGATAGAAAATAGACAAGACAGAAGATAGAAAATAGAAGATGGAAAAATAGGTAGAAGATAGAAAATAGACAAGATAGAAGATGGAAGATAGATAACAGAGAAGATAATAATAATAGAGGATGGGTGATGGATGGAAATAGAAAAAAGAAAGAAAGAAAGATAGATGATAGATAGATAGATAGATAGATAGTCAGATAGTAGATAGATAGATAGATAGATAGATAGATAGATAGATAGATAGAGTGCACACATGGATAAATAGATAACACTTAGATACATACACAAGTTGTTGTCATCTTACTGACAGCATTATCTTTATTTTCATTTTGCATCTCAGTTTAAAAGAATAGGTAAGCAGCTACAGAAAAACCCAGTGTTCAGCTAACGTCAGTAGAGATCTATGGGGAACTTCCTTCCAGGTACATAAGCATCTTTTACTTTTAATTTTTTTTCCCCAAAACCACACTTCTGACGTCCCAAGGAGCATGAAATACAAGGCCACCTCAAGATAGATGGAGAAAGCTGTGATTTATGGCCCTGTTTTAAAAGAAAACTCCTAAAACAAGAGAAAAACCCCTCATAATTTTACGGTTGACAGTAATTGAGCTGGCTTGCAGTGAAAATCACTTATAAGGAAGAAACTAATGTTCGCTAAAGCAACACGGGGAAAGGGCTTAAACGAGAACCATATGTAAGAGAGAGTGAGGAAAAAAAAAAGACCATTCAGCCTTTTGTTCTTTTTCCCTTTGTATTTCAGTTGAAATAAACTCTCGTTTCCCCGCATCTCTCCTTGCAAACTAATTTCTGTTACTGGCGCTAAGTTTTCCTGAATGTACAGTGTGCTTTCCCACCTTTTACAACGGCCGCTGCCCTTTTGAGGAGTGTTCTTGGCAGGGCTCCTACCTTCGAAACTGGCCCAATTCATGAGGTCGAGCTCCCATGAGGCCAGCCAAACAGAAGCAGCTGGCTGAAGCCGTTGCAAGAGATTGTGTCCCAGAGCAAATTGTTCCCGTTGAAAACTTTTGCCCCCAATCCATCTGGACCCGATTCGGATGGCAAATTTGGTGGAAATGTTAGGGCCAAAAGTTTTAAATCAGGGGTGTCCAACCTTGGCAAATGAATTCCATGCTGGCTGGGGAAATACTGAGAGTTGAAGTCCACAGGTCTGGGGGATACTAGGAGTTGAAAGAGAGGGGGGGAGGGAGGGAGAGAGAGAGAGGAAGAGGTAAGGAGGGAGAGAAAGAAGAGAGGGAAGGAAGGAGGGAAGGGGAGGGAGAAAGGGAGGGATAGAAGAGAGAGAGGGAGGGATAGAAAGAGGGAGGAAG
>NW_020769328.1:234432-244809 GCF_900518735.1 Pseudonaja textilis
AGAAAGGGATGGTGGGGAGGGAGAAAGGGAGGGAGAGAAAGAAGAGAAAGAGGGAAGGAGAGAGGGAGAAATGGAGGGTGGGAGGGAGAAAGGGAGGGAGAGAAAGAAGAGGGAAGGAGGGAGAGCGGGAGAGAAGAAAAATAGAGAAGCAAGGATGTTGGCTGTGATGAAAGAACAGAATAAGGAGGATTGTGAGTGAAGAGGAGACACGACAATTTGGGGAGGGGTTACCCATTTTTATTTTATTCAAAACAGGTTAAAACACAAAATAAGAGAACTCGGAAGAAAAAAAATAATCCTAAAGAAGAAAAGAAAACACCCCCAAACAATCAAAGCATTAAAAGAGTGCATGGAAAAAGAGGACGTTATCCGCGTATTATCCCCTCTCGTCGAATACTGGTGAATATTAATCACTGCAACCTTCCTTCCCTCCCCTTGCGAAGAAAAGCCCTCCCATTATTATTATTTTTTTTAAAAAACCACTAAATCTATTTGCAAAACCTTTTGAAGGTTTGGGAGACTTTGGGGTGAGCAAGACAGGGACCAGCCATTGGCAGCTGAGGCGGCGGGGGGGGAGGGGCTGTCACTCTCGTGGTTCAGCGTCTTCCTTTAAACCGGAAAGGAGGGCTGAGTCAGCGGAGACCCAGATGGGGTTCTCTGGTTGACTCTTCGCTCTTTGATGGTGGTTTCGTTATACAACATGTGTCATCCGTCTAAGGAGCCATAAAGACTTGGCTGGGTCGAATGAGAGTCGCCTAGCTGAGCCGGTAATATAGATGTTTTGACTATAGCCATAGCATTTAGACTTATGTATCACTTTATAATGCTTTAGAGCCCTAAGTGGTTTTACAGAGTAAGCCTCTTGCCTCCAACAATCTGGATCCTCATCTTACCCACCTCAGAAGGACGGAAGGCTGAGTCAACCTTGAGCCGGTCAGGATCGAACTCCTGACAGTGGGCAGAATTAGCGACAGCACTTAAGACTTATATACCGCTTCACAGCACTTCACAGCCCTCTCTGAGCAGTTTTACAGAGTTAGCTTCTTGCCCCCCAACAATCTGGCTCCTCGTTTTACCCACCTCGGAAGGACGGAAGGCTGAGTCAACCTTGAGCCAGTCAGCATTGAACTCCTGGCAGTGGGCAGAGTTAGTGTGCAATACTTCATTCTAACAACTGGGAAGGAAGGGAGGGAGGGAGGGAGGAAGGAAGGAAGGAAGGAAGGAAGGAAGGAAGGAAGGAAGGAAGGAAGGAAGGAAGGAAGGAAGGAAGGAAGAAATAGCCCTTAGACTTATATACCGCTTTACAGCCTTAAGTGGTTTACAGAGTCAGCCTACTGCCCCTGACAATCTGGAAGGATGGAAAGCTAAGTTAACCTTAAGCTGGTCAGGATCGAACTCCTAGCGGTGGGCAAAGCGAGCCTGCGATAGCACTTAGACGCCACTTCACAGTGCTTTCCAGCCCCCTCTAAGCAGTTTACAGAGTCAGCCTCTTGCCCCCCCAACAATCTGGCTCCTCATTTTACCCACCTCGGAAGGAGAAAAGGGGAAAGGAAAAAGAACCCACCACATTTTCTTCAATGAGTCATTTAAAACCTTATCCATTCAAAGCAGACTCGAGTTCACTTGCACTTATTTTGAGCAAGCAACGTTTTTTTTTTGAAAAACCACAACTCTTTTCTTTTTCGTACCACTGTTTCCATCCCTGTCCAAACCGCCTCTTCCTTCTTTCTGCAAGACAACTCAGGGAACCCTCCTTTTGGATTTAAACCCCCTTCCCCCCCAAAAAACCTCCATTCTCCCCAACCATTTTAGCCCCTCGGCAGTAGGAATGTTGACATCCTTCTAAAAAAAATGATGCAGACACCCCTGGGAACGAGGAGGGGGGAAAAAAGGGGGATTTCCTATCCTTTGCAAAACAAAAAAACAAAAAAACCAAAACAAAACCAGCCTTCGCTTGCTCTCCTGCGAGCCAGATGGCTGAGCGGTGACTTCAGGGCCCAAAAATCCTCCCTGGGTTCCTGTTTCGTGCTGTCTGCCTGCCAACCTGTCTGTCTGTGGTCACAGCCACCCGCTGTGGGTGAAGTTGGAAGAGGTTGTGCAGTTAGGCGGAGCTGCAAAAAAAAATAAAATAAGTAGGTCACTGGGTCAGGAACAAGTTCTTCTGGTGGTTTAGCAAACGCCTTCCACCCCTGATCGTGTTTATACGGGTTAGGGTGGGGTATGGAGGGGGGGGGGAGTGTTGAAATAGGCCTCCTTCCCACCCTCCCTCTCTTTGTGGAAAAAGGCAGAAGAATACGGCACCACCGTTGTGCCAAAAGAAGTGCCATCCCATGGAAACCAGAGTTTGCTCTCAATCAGTGCTGGAGAAGTGAAGAAGGCATTTCCTATTCCGTTGGTTATTACCGTGTTTCCCCCCAAATAAGACCGGGTCTTAGATTCATTTTTGCTCCAAAAGACGCATTATGGCTTATTTTCCTGTTAGGTCATATTTTCAGGGAAATACAATACTAAATGGGTCCATCTGGCTGACAATCTTAACTGGGGCTTATTTTGGGGGTAGGGCTTCTATGATGAGCCTCCTGAAAAATCATGCTAGGACTTATTTTCTGGTTAGGTCTTATTTTCGGGAAAACAGAGTATTATTATTATTATTATTATTTTAAAGGAGGAAATGGTTTAAAAGCCACTAAAGCTGAGAACCACCCAAATAAACCTTATTTTCTGCCAAAATGTTGCTACAACTTTAAAAGCACAACTACATTGACGTGGGAAAATACCCGAACAAAGCTGAATGCCATACATGTAAGTACCCGCGAAAACTTAAGAAAATATATATATATCTTTGGATCTTTGGTTATTTGGGTTTTCTCCCATATAAAAATTGGAAGTATCTAGGCGACGTTTCGATGAAGTCTCATTCATTATCTTCAGGCTTGTGTCTTCGGCTTTGTGCTTCTCAGAGTAAAGAGTGTCTTTGGCATTGTGCTTCTTACTCTGAGAAACACAAAGCCAAAGACACAAGCCTGAAGATGATGAATGAGACTTCATTGAAATGTCGCCTAGATACTTCCAATTTTGTGCTGGAGAAAACCTGAATAACCAAAGATCCACATACAAATACCTGCGAGAACCTCATATATATATATAACCTGTAACCAGGCAAGGTTTCTGCCTTTAAATCGTTCCTTGTTAGCACCTCGTCACATCCTTTCCTTTGCCACAATCCACGTAACATAATACCATTGGGAGGTCTTGCGTTCAAAAATAAGACCTTACGAAGACGTCTTCCCGGTGGGGAAGGAAAATAATCCAGGCAAATGACATCGGCTGCTTTCTGACAGCTGGAGGTGTGAAGAAAATAAAAATATTTGGGAAATGAAGCCATGGATTTATTCAGTAATGTCGGCACGCACGAAGTTGAGCCCACGCCCATAAAAATGGGATTCTCCACAATGCTCGCTTTAAAAAGCCTGGAAAGGATGGGAAATAGGAAATCGCTGTGGGTTCTTCTCGGGTCAAGCCACAGCTAGGGAAGAGGTCCAGATGACGTTGAGGCATGATATGACTCCAGATCCAGGAAATGCATCCAGCTGTTTGGAAGTTGAGGTTTTTTAAGAAGAATTTGAGAAATTCGTTTGACTCGTCTCCCAAGACAATCACTTTGCACTGGAAGCCTCGGGTTTTTTTTCTAGCAAACAGCAAAATACCCAGCTTGGAAGAAGCCTTGCTATCTGGAATACGTTTGTATTTAAGGAGTGCGTCGGATGCGGGGTTTAATTCAAATTGGAAGCCATTTTGGGGAAGGGGGAAGAGTCTCAGAGGGATGTAGGGGGAAATGGAGATCCCCTTGAGCTGTAGCAATTAAAGCAGGGTATAAATTTATTTATTAGATTTTTATCCTGCCTTGACTTCTTTATAAGTAACTCAGGAACACGCCTGCTGCTTCTTCCTCCTGTTTCCCTGCCAGCAACCCAGCAGGTTGGGTTAAAAGAGGTGGACTGGCCCAGAATCAACCACCCAATTTTTGTGTCTAGGAAAGGACTAGAGCTCACTGTGTCCTGTTGATTGGCCCAAAGTCACCCAGCTGGCTTTCATGCCTAAGACGGGACTAGAACTCACCGTCACCTGGTTTCTAGCCTGATGCCTTAACCATTAGGCCAACCCTAACAATAAATTTCATAACCACATTAATAAACAAAACAAAGTCTTCAATTTTTCGAATTGACCATCAGAGCATTTAGTATTTCCTATGTTATTATTATTAACACGCTCTGATGCTAAGGAGTTCTACTCCCCCTCCCCACCTGAAAAGAAATCTCTTCCAAAGGCAAAACACAAGCAGAGGATTTTCAGTTTCAGTTTCACAGCACCAAGCAGCTTTAGTCCAGAACAGTTGAGCTAAGCCACGCCCAGGTTCCTTGCTGTCTCCTTCTTGCTCACACAGCATATAATTTTTCAGTTTCCAAGCAGCTCTCAACTCTCTCACACACTGACAGGACGCTAGCCAGATGAATACCGATGGAGCATCCCTGTGGCCACGTGATCAAAATTCAGACTGCTCAGCAACTGACTCCTATTTATGACGGGCACGGTGACCCCCGGGGTTAGGCGATCCCCTTTTACGACCTTCTGACAAGCAAAGTTGACGGTTCACTTAGGGTTGTTTCCTAACTTAACCACCGGAGGGATCCGCTTAACAACGGTGGCAAGAAAAGTCGTAAAATGGGGCAAGGGTCCCTCAGCAAATGTCCCGCTCAGCCAACATAAACTCTGGGCTCGGCTGATGTCGTAAGTCAAGGGTTACCTGCATTCTGAGGAATCTTCTCCAAACGTTCAAAGACTCTTCATCCTCCCCCTCCACAGAACGTCTAGGGAGATTCTCCGTCATCCCAAATCATGGTTGTCCCCAAAGGTACTTTTTTGTTCCCAAGAGGCAACAGGACTTTTTGGGGTTTTTTCTTTGAAGACGTTTCGCTTCTCATCCCAGAAGCTTCTTCAGCTCTGAGAGCAGAAGCTTCTGTCATGCCCCTGTTAGAATCTGACTCTGAGGGAGAGGTGGAACAGCCAACAGGGAGTGGGAGTGTGGCTCCGGAGGTTGTGGAGGAAACTGGGAAGGACAGAGGCCAGCTGGGCAGTCAGAGGAAGACCCAGGCCCCATCCCCTCTTCATCCTAGGGCACGGAGGGAGGAGCGGATAATGGAGAAACATGAATGGCATGGTCTATGGGGGAGGAAAGGGCCCTGATCCCCTTCATGGGCTGCAGCTGTGAGGACTGTTTAAAAGGACAAACTGCGCATGGGCCAGTGCTCGAAACAAAGCGTGAAATAATTCTAGTCTTTCAGTTCTCATCTGAGTTCTGGCGTCCTTCCCAGTGTGTGTATTTCGATATCTGTGGACGTTTTCAAGCCCTTCTCCTGCCTGGTCTCCTTAATAGCTTCAGTGTGGTTTGTGTTGCTTTTTTTTTCCCGATTTATAATTTATGTGTATTTTGAGTTTGAATGGAAGTTCTTCCTTTTCGCAACTGTTTGTGGGGGAGTTTTATTTCCAGTCAATTGAACTTTTGAAGCCAAGTTGAAGGAATTAAAGGGACTTCCCCTGTTTTTGTGACTTTGTTGCTTTTGTATCCCACCCTGGGTCATCACAGCTTCTGAGAGAAGCCAAGAAAGCTTCTCAGATGGGAAGCGAAACCTCTTCAAAGAAAAAACGGAAAGTCCAAGCTGCCTCTTGGTTGGGGGGAAAAAAGGCACCTTTGGGGACAACCATTCTCTGTGCAAGGAAACTGTGTGATCTATGGCAACCTTGGCTTCTTAGATGACTCTTCTTGGCTGGGTTAGGCAGACAAACACCCCCCTTCCTTGCCTTTAGGGTTAGCCCAACCCTCGGAGATGTGTGCCGACATGTAGGAGAATCCGCCCGCGGCCAATTAGCTGTGCCGCAGTGAAGGACGAGGCAGGCGATGCCCGTCATTTCACTTTCGGTCTTGAAATTCCAGAGGTGCTGGTCTCTGGAAATCTGGTGGCTGCGCTAATGTAACTGCAAGGCAGAACAAAAGTAGAAGAAGCTGTGTAATTGGTGCCTGGAGGATTTGCATGTAGTTACTGAGAACGCAAACATGCACATTGTGCAGAGTTATTACTTGCTAAATGAGGAACGCAGATTTGAGGCCAAAAGAAACACAATTAGTTTAGAGGTTGTGTGGTTCACCTCTAGGCTAGGCATAACGAAGAATGCCATGGGATTTACCACGTGGAGAAGGACCTGTTTTGTGATCATAAGAAGTTCATCAACTCCAATTATTTTAATCTGAATAAACGGTATAGTTTTCACGGTGAGGTTTTGCATAGAACTTGAACATTGATTGGTACATTTTTAACATGAAGAGTCAAAACGAAAAGGGCTCTCCTTTTCATTATGAGCTCAAGGACCAGGTAACTCTGGAATGGTGTTGAGATGAGAGCTGAGTTTTTTGTCTATATCAACACCTGGTCCAAGATAATAGATTAAAATGGACTTGTGCTGAGTTCACAGCTGAGAAGAGCTGCCCCAGGCATTTGTCTTTCATTTGGAAAAGGACCAAGAAAATGGATGTCTTTTGATTTAGGGTCAAAATCAAATGTTATTCAGGCACTTATCTAATTCCCAGATCATGGATTTTTTTAAAAAAAGGTGCCTTTCATATTTCATCACAGTCAATGGCCAATGCAACTGAGGAAATTTTGAAGCATCAAAAATATCTGCAAAAAAGTGACAAAAATACAATTGAAGAGATTCATGAGAATGGAAGAGATTCATGACCAAAGTATGGCTAGTTATCTACCCCTCTGTTGGCTGATTATCATTTAACGACGATGCTTGAAAATATAAATTTGTAGAAGATCATTGGCAGACGGATAAGAGATAAAAGCTTCCTGCTGGAAGCCAGCTCTCCTTATTAAAATCCAACCTATGTGTACCAGAATACCAGAGTTGGAAGGGACCTTGGAAGTCTTCGTTAATCCTAAATTTGTTCTCTCCTTGATTAGTTTCCATGCATTGCTTCTTGTCAAACTCAGCTGGTTTGGAGAAGAGGTTGACCCCATCTTCTTCTTTGTAGCAACCTCTTAAATATTGCAATGCTTCTATCACGTCAACCCTAGTTCTTCTTTTCATTAAACAAGACATACCTATTGGTAATTCCTGCATCCATTCTTCATATGGCAATATGCTGACTCTGTTAACTGCTTAGAGAGGGCTGTAATTCCTCGTGTGTCCAATCACACTTGGCCAATAAAGAATTCTATCTGTCTGTAAAGCACTATAAAGCGGTATATAAGTCTAAGTGCTATTGCTATATATGTTTTAGTTTCCAGCCCTCTCATCATTCTTGTTGCTCTTCTCTGCGTTCTTTCTAGAATCATAACATCTTTTTTTAATCACCGTTCTGACAACACCATATTTCTTTTCTCTCTCTCTTGACTTCTCACTTCCCCGTACAGAACTACAAGGAAAGCCCATAACTTCATATCAGAGCATTTATTGGCCGTTTCTCTTGGTGGCACCACCTTTTAATGTCTACCTAAAGATGTTGGATGAGCTCCAATGCGTGCCGTGATTTAAGTATCATTTCAATGAAGAACGGGCAAAACAGTGTTCCGCCTGCCTCCCTCATGCTCCAAATGTAGGTTAAGGTGCTTGCCAAATTTACCCAAATGTACCGCGATGATTGATCTGCGACTTAGCCCATCTCCAGGGCACCACCAGTCTAGCTGTCATTTCTCTTTTCTTCTTCGGACTTGTTGGAGTTTCTGATCAGACAAGTTTGTCCAGTTTCTATTTCTTCTTCTCCTCCTTCTTCTTCTTCTTCTCCTCCTCCTCCTTCTGCCGAGGATTTCAACACCCAACCAAGCCTCTTTGATTGGCGAAGATCAAAGGTCTTTTGACTACGGGATGGAGGACTTTTGATGATGACCACTTAAGGTTCACCAGAGAGCATCAAACATGGGTTTTATTTATTTGCCCCATTATACAGGTGGGCTGGCTACCCATCCCAGAATACAGACCTTTGGCATGAATTCTTCTTCCCTGAAGCCACACCTGGTCGGTGGAACTCTCTGCCAAGGGAGATGGATTTGGCACTCCTCCCTGATGACAGTTTGTTACAGAAGGCCTTGTTGTAGCAGGATTTGGGGCTGGCTGATTGATGAATTATTTTTCTAATCCTGGCCGTTCCATTTTTTTAGTTGCAGGTTCTCGGTTGTCTTTCTGCCGTTCGTTTTAAAGAAAGCTTTTAAATCTCTTTTTTCTTCTTCCATTTTCCTAGCTTTTGAAAAACAAATGGACAGATCATTGTGTGTGTTTTTTTAATAAGCAGATAACTAAATGTTTTTTAACAAACGAACATGAATTCCTTGTTGTTTTTATCTAAGATTACTCCCTTATAATAGGTGTTCATTCTACAGTATAAACAGGGGGCAAAATCTTTTTTTTAAAAAAAAACAATCTACCTCCCCTTGACATATTTTTTTCCCCAGTTTGCCTGTATTCAATAAAGAAGATGCTAATTTATTAATTCACTATAATCTCTCCTTTAAAAAGGACTCAGAGAAGCTAATGGGGATAGCTTACCGTGGTGTTGAAAATGCAATCCGTAGGTAAAGCAGCAATTTGGAAAAAAGACATCTCGATCTGGAGTTAGGGAAAAGCAGGAATTCACCTGCAGTTTCTTGCTGAGGAACGAAAAAGTTGGAATTAAAAAAAAAAAGTTACAGGCTTACAGGAAAGAAATCCAAAGCAAAAAATAAAATGAGAAATGAAACCCACATAGAAATGGGGGTGATTGTGGGAAATGCAAGACTGGGGATAACTCACTCAAGCATCGGTTCAAACGGTCGGTAAATGGTAAACCAAGGGTTGTAAGTTGAGGATTCTTCCCCCCAATAATAATCATAATCATAATAATAATCCTGCTTTGTTTTTGGAGCTGTTTGAGGCCAAATGCAGAGTAGAAAGGATTTCTCCAGTAATAGTGTCAGGACTCTAACAAATCCACCATTCGAATCATAAGTCTCTAGCCACATATCTCGGAGTAAAAAAAAAAAAAGATTTATTAGAAGCGCTCATGTTGGCTGGGTGCAGCTGACACTAAAATACATCATCCATTTCCTCCTTGACCCTGGTTGTCCCCCCACCCAGGGGTGGGATGCTACCAGTTCTGCCTGGTTCTATAGAACCGGTAGCTCTGAAGACCAGCAGCCACCAAACCGGTTCTGTGTTTGCTGCTGTTTGGCCCACCCGGCCGCCTGGGCTCTTACCTGTCCTTTATTTCCTGCTTTTTCAACCTCAGCTGCTTTGCGCGGCACAGCTGAGGTTGAAAAAAGCAAGGAAAAAGAGGCTCTTCATATGCTGCGTACCTGCATGCAGCACTTTTCCGCTGTCTGGGTGGCACAGCTGAAGGGTTTTTTTTAAACATGCACATGCAGCACAACATAGTCACCGAACCAGTAGTAACACCGGTTGAATCCCACCCCTGCCTCCACCCCCTGGATGTATATTCTCCAACGGGACACATCCATAGCCAAGAGTCATCAATCGAGCTCTCCAGTAATAATCTTGTGCACCAACAGCTTCGGGCTGCCAAAGTGATTATCTGAGGCATTTAAGGAATGCACTGCTTTCCCAACTCCCTTTCTGCTGGCAACTAAAAAGATCAAAGGAATATTATTTTTTTGTTTTTTAGTTGACAAATAGCACCCATTGCATAAAATAAAACAAGGTGCGAAACCACCTCAATGGAGCCTGACATTTATGTTGCTAAGCAAGACATTTGTTAAGTGAGCTTTCCCTCCATTTTATGACCTTTCCTGCCCTGGTTGGTAAGTGAATTATTCAGTTCGTAACATGGCGGTTCAGTGAACCTGGTTTCCCCATTGGCTCAGCTCGTTAGAAGGTCGCAAACAGAGGAATCACATGATCCCTGGACACTGCGGCCATCATAAGCATGAATCAATTGTCACATGGGGATGGTACAACGGTCGTAAGTGTGAGGAATGGTCATAAATCACCTTTTTTCAGTGCCATTGTACTTCTTGGTTGTACAAACGGTTGTAATTTGAAAACTACCTGCCCAATGTACCCATTTTTTTCCCCCAAGGGGAGAAAGCGAAGCCCTCTTTATAAAAACAGGGTGCGTTTTATGAGTAACCAGAGGTCAGAGCCACTCATAATTATAACTGTGAAAATTAAATTTGATCCCATTCCAAGCCAGGCCCTCCCTGGTTTAAATGAGCTTCGGGCCAATAAAGTCGATCTTGAAATTCCTGTTTAGGCGGAGAAATGCCTGTAAAACTTTCTCGGAGAACAAAAGAAGATTTATGTGTGTGTGTGTGTGTGTGTGTGTGT
>NW_020769328.1:259365-287223 GCF_900518735.1 Pseudonaja textilis
ACACACACACACACACACACACACACACACACACACACACACACACACAAAAGTTGTTTGCAACAGAAAATAAAATGCCAGAACCTCTTCAAACTGGGAGAAATATCAAATCGTAATATAAAAAACTAGGATGTTTTTTACATACATTTTCCCCCTAGCATTTTATTTTAAAGTCACGATTCTCTTCTCTCTATTAGCCTAGCTGGTATTTTTATTATTATTAAAAAGCTGATTAACCTGCCACTGAATCAACTTAGTATAATCTTGTACATGTTTACTTGGAGGTAAGAAGCATGGTAGAGTCTATTCCAGGGATCTGCAACCGTAAAAACATTCAAAGAGCCGTTTGGACCCATTTCCCACAGAAAAAAAAAACACCAAACCACCAGGAGCCACAAAACCTGGGTGGGCGTGGCCAACTCGATGTCACTCACTTCCACCAAGAAGGGCCGGAAGAAGCTCCAGCAAGAGTGAAGTGCCGAATAATCAGCCTGGCCGCTTCTCCATCTCCCGCCGTCGCCTTTACCTTCTCAGGCCAGGCAAGGGAGGGGAGGCAGCCAGTGATGGGACAGGGAGCCACAGCAGAGAGCCCAAACGAGCCGCATGCAGCTCTGGAGCCATGGGTTGCCGACATCCAGACTATTCAGAGTGAATTGCACCAAACTCAGTTGGACTTACTCTAAGCAGGTAGACCTGCCACTGGTGGAAAAACTGATTCAGATTCCAGCTTTTACAATCTAAACTCCAATAATAAAATCAGTGTAAACCAGTTTCCGCATTGATTTTTTTTTTTAAAAAAAGTACATTATACAAGGAACCAGTCTCTCCTTGTTTCCCCCACTGAAAGGTTGTGAAACCGTTTGGATGATCTCTATAGACGGATTGGATTTTGAAAATGTGTAGTGTTACAAATACACACACACACACACACACACACACACTGAATCCATTCCATTTTTGCTAGTTTTACTGGTGCTAAGTGCCACCTATAAAACATTTTGCACAAGTTTCCTTTATATGCTGTCAATATTGCTATCATGGTTTCTTTAACTTGTTCCTCTTCCAACGTAGCACCTAATAAATAACAGTATAATCTTTTAATCCGCTTATCTTCTGTTCCTGTTAATGTTGTCTCCAATTCTGTCAACTCTTTATTAATCCTTTCATCTTTAATATCTTCTTCACGCCTTGATTGTATACGCGCATACGAGTAGCATTGTATCTCTAACCCTCGTTCATTCAATTCTTGTTTTGTTTCAAGCTCATCTGTAGCGTTATCATTCATACTTATTCTTCATCGATAAGTCATTATTTGCATCCTCGGTGTACAGTATATGGCATTGTGCCAGGTAGAATATTTGACCAAGAGATGAGATGATAGGCAGAGCTGAATTCTAACCAGGCTGGAAAATTTCAGTAAAAGCTGATAAATGGGATGAAAGCAAACCTAATGAAAGTTTGGTTAGGGCATTTTAAAAGTCCTCTCTTTTCATTTGGATAAAGAAGATACTCAGTGAAGAACTTTAACAGAAGTGTTTCAACAGCTTTCTTGGTAAGAGTCAACATGCTTGAATTTGGAAATCTTTTTTCATGCATTCCTAGTCTGGCCAGCGGTTTAGTGATTCTCAGTTTGACTTCATAAAAATATTAACAAGAGCCAACTCAGTCCTCTCCATAGTCCTCCTCTTCCTCCTCCTCCTCCTCCTCCTCCTCCTCCTCCCCCTCCTCCTCCCCCCCCCCCTTGCAAACCTCACTCCTAGCACTGATAATGTTACCTAGTTGGGCCATGAAACATCTGCAAGAAAACAACCAAGCTCAGAGAGCACCAAGGACCCCGTTGTGTCAACCCTGAGCCACAAATATTCTCCTTTATTGATATCAACCTATTATAACATATTATTTGCATCCAAAGTAAAATGAATTGACGTTTTTGTATTTTTCCAATTTGGGAGACGAAAGGGAGTTCAGGCCGGAACTGAGGATCTGTTACCTTTTCCTAACCCATTTTCAAGATTTTCTTTGGAGGCACCTCCAATTCTATACTGAAGTTGGCTTACTTTAGGATTAGATCTTTTCCTCTTTTAAGCTCATAATTATTTAATGTGCTTTACAGGATGTGTGATGAAGCAATGAAGAATAGCAGTTGTAAAACTCAGCTTCTCATTAGAGAGGCACGATTGTCAACAAGCAAAGGTTTTACAGGACAGTGTTACAGAACAGTGATCGGCGTGCTTTTTTTGTGTGCACGTTGAAAATTTGGAAGTCTGTTCTCAGCCCAATAAAACAAGATTTTCCAGTCACCTCAATATAAAAAAGATGTTGAGACTCTGGAAAAAGTGGCACAGAAATCAACAAGGATGATGAGGCTAAAACTTATGAATAAAGGTGACAGGAATTGGGTATATCTACTCTAGTGAAAAGAAGGACCAAGGGAAACACGAGAGCGGTCTTCCAATATTTTAGGGGCTTCTACAAAGATGAGAGGGTCAAACTATTCTCCAAAGCACCAGAAGGCAAGACGATAAGGCGACCAACCGTCCTCTTTTAGGGAGGACAGTCCTCCTTTTGTAAGTTCTGTCTGCCCACCAAAAATGTCCTCCTACATGTCCCCCTTTTTGATATTTGAAGACTAATCTGTAAATCTCCGTATTTGATTGATGTCGATCCGATCCGTTGTGTGTGATGTGACGTATTTGTATTTGACATGACGATTCGTCAAGGCTCGGTCCAGTGCGGCGAGACGCGATTATGAGACGCCTACGCTCCACACAGGAGAATTGTTTTGAGAGAGTGCGCCGCGTGCAAGTGGCTTTGTTTTTTTTCCTTCAATTTATTTGTGTCCTCCTTCTCAATGTTAAAAAATTGGTCAACTTAAAGACAAGAAACAATGGATGGAAACCACTTAAGGAGAGAAGCAACCTAGAATTAAGGAGAAACTTACGAACTATGAAAGCAATCAACCAATGAAAATGACTTGCCTTCAGAAGCTGAGGGTGCTCCATCGTTGAAGGCTTTCAAGCAAGAAAGGTCTAGAACAGGGGTGGCTAACCTTTTTGGGTTCCTGTGCCAAAATTTGTGCGTGCGCTTGCATGCTAGCACCCAGAAGGCAATTCCCCCCGCCCCACCCCCCGCCGTCCCCTTACTTGCATTGTGCCTCCTAGCTGATTTTTGGCCCATTTGAGGCCTTTTTCGGCCTCCCGGAGGCTTGAGGAAAATTTCTGTAGCCTTTGAAGGCCAAAAAATGGGCCTATTTTTTTTGGCCTGCAAAGGCTTTCCTCAAGCCTCTGGGAGGCCAAAAAAAGGCCTCAAACGGGCCAAAAATCAACTGTGAGGTGCACACATGCACAGATAGGTAAGTTTGCCTGCGGCTTGTGTGCCGGCACAAATGGCTCTGCATGCCACCTATGGCACACGTGCCATAGGTTCGCCATCATAGGTTTAGGAGACCTTCCAACTCTGTTATTCTACATTTTAAGATTGGATTCAATCTGAAATAGAAGATCCCGTGTTTGTAGGAGATAGCAACATTTCGTTCCAGCCATCGGAGACCCTGAAAGCTAACCATTTTCTGTATGAAAGGAGAATTTTCTTCTTGCTTTGTAGACTCAGAAGTGAGTCTCAAATTCTTCTGAAATGGCAGCATCTCAGGCCAGATCAGTGTTTTCTCAACTGTAACCATTTGAAGATGGGTAGACTTCAAGAATTTCCCAGTGGGAAATACAAACCATAGCATTGAATCCGGCTGGTTCTCTTTTGTATAGCGTGCACCTAGTCAATTGCATTTATTTTTTCACGGGGTGGGTGATGTGTGGAATCTCTTTTGCATGTAGTTCTGTGCAGGGATGACTCCACTCTCTTTAATCCTATTAGGCTTGAAGGAATGAAGTGTGCCCAGACTTGCTTTTCCGTGTGGCAGAAAAGGCATGTACCGTTTCCTGCCTCAGTGAGAACTAGGACATTGTTCTCCCACCTAGTTGAAGCCAGCACATCAGAACTTGAGAATCTGTGGCTGGTTGTAAGTTGCTAGATAAACTCCTGCAAATGTTTCTTTAGCAACTGATAAACAGCTACAGGTAATCTTTGGCTTAGGATCAAAATTGAGATCAGAATCACCATTGCCGAACAAGGAAGTTGTTGTTGTGGTTTGCCAGCAGCCTGTGCAGATGGCAGCAGAATCAAACAGATCCTTCTCTTATTCTTTTTCTCTCCCTTCCTGCTTATGAAAAAGAAAGTTTTTAATGTCCAGAAATCTTTATTATCCCTTTGGCATTTTGTTTTATTTTCAGCTTAATTGCCTATTGATGTCAAAGCGGATTTTTCCGATTTCTTATTTAAATCTCTTAGTTGTCAGTATAGGGAAGGAGAGAGAAGAAAAAAAAAAGAGCCAAACCTTTCCCTTTTCACTTTCTTTCGCTGCTTCCGACTCTTCTTTGGGAGCGATGTTATTTTTTGTAAGTTTAAATTCCAGGGTACCTTGGTTGTTGCTTTTACAATCTAACCCGGTGAGCCAAAACTTTCATTTCTTATCTTCCTCCTGCACATTCTTTTCCGGTCGAGTTCTTCTTTGTGGTGGCCATTTCTGACCACTGCTGCAACCGCCTTAGGGAAAGGGAGTAATGGCCAGCTGAGGAGGAGAGATGCGGCTCTCCTCGACCCTGCTGGCAGTCTCCCCCCTCTTCACCACCTCTACGGGTTGGCTTAGCCCCGAAACCAGCCGGCTCGGGGTGCTCCAGTGGCGAGCCCAGACAGAAACCGCGCACAATCGCAGATTTCTGTCTGTCGCCGAAGCCCTTCAAACCGGAAGTTCACGGAGCACCTACAACTTCTGAAGGCAACTTCTGTTCCACTGGTTGACTGTTCTCACTGTTAGGAAATTTCTCCTTCGTTCTAGATTGCTTCTCTCCTTGATGAGTTTCCAACCGATATCTCCAAAGCCCCCTGAAGGCAGGACAAGAAACAACAGATGGAAACTCATCAAGGAGAGAAGCAACTTGGAACTAAGGAGGAATTTCCCGACGAACAATGCGAACAATCAATGAGTGGAACAGAAGTTGCCTTGTGGGTTGCTTCATCACTGGAGGTTTTTAAGAAGAGACTGGACAGCCACTTGTCTCAAATTTCATAGGCCTGCTTGAGCAGGGGGCTGGACTAGAAGATCTCCAAAGTCCCTTCCAGCTCTGTCCCATTTCTATTGACACTGGCACAACATTAGTTCTCCATCTGTTGAAATGGGGGTTTCAGTAGCTGAGATCCATCAGGAAAAAGAGGTCCACTCCTAGATTAGAAACTTGAGCTTCCTGAAGCTCATACTTGAAGCTTTATGAAGTTCCTTTTAAGCGCTATGTAGAGTTGTAATTGCAGGAATGTTCCTATCTCGGATGGCAAACCTCAGATAAAGAATGTTTCCAAGCAAATACAACTCAGGCAAACAAAGTCACTAATCTAAAGGAGGATTAGAGAGAGGAAGTAAACATATGTTAGACTTTAACTAGAGATAATTAATTGTGTTAATTACTATTATGCTAAGCAGTAACGAAAGTTAAGCAATAACCAAAGTTAACCAATGTTGGAGGATTACTAAAAATGTGTATAAATGCAAGACTAGACTCCAATAAAGTTCATCATGATTCAGTTGATCATGATCAAACACCTCGACTGCCTCGTCATTACAACAGCGCTACTTTTTGAATTGTTCCATGCGTTACCAAACTCCAAATGATTCAAACTCAACAGGTAGCGCAGGTGTTACCTGTTCTACCGCTGCCAACTTGGAAGGGAAGAAGGAACTGTTTATTGCAACGATATACAAGGATTGGCATTCTTATTTCCATCATTGGGTTGTTGTTGTTGTTGTTTTTAAAATTTTGGTGTGCCATTTGGAACGTGTTTGTATCGGAAAGTATTGCATGCCAGGGCAATAATATTGAAAGTGAAGATATCAAACTGTCTGTCAGGAGCGAACTGGAGCTGAACAACTACCGCGGTGACCTCAATGTGCCTGAAGCATGCTCTGGTAGATGACATGGGTCCATCGTTCCTCGGGCTGGACACGATCCAATCAGGGGTGGGCTTCAAAAAATTTAGCAATGGGTTTTCTGCCCAGTTGCTGGGTGGGCGTGGCCAAGGTGGGCGTGGCCTAGTCAGCCTCCTGCACCATGGGGGGAGGGGGCATTTTCACCCTCCCCAGACTCCGGAGGCTCTTTCTCCGTTTATGAACGGGCCCATTTCTGGTCTTCCAGAGCCTCCAGGACAGCTGACAGGCCCGTTTTTCGCCCTCCCCAAGCCTCCACACAGGCCCTGCCCTTACCTGGGATCCAAAATAAGCCGCGTGAAGACTCCTGGGTGGGGTGGGGAGGGGTAGGCAGAGCCAGCCAGTCATTGCAACTACCAGTTCGGTGAACCAGATGTAAAATTTAACATCTGGTTCACGTGAACCGGTGCAAACCGGTAGCAGCTGAGCGCTGGATGCAATTATACAGACTTCAGGACTGCTGAGAAAGTAAGGGGAATGGCATCCACCCATCCATCTTGAGGATGGCCCCCTCCCCAATTGTCTCCCCAATCAAGACAGTTGAATAACTAGATTGGTGTGAGAAGAGTTTTTGAAGCAGGTGCTGAGAACGTTTCTTCTGGGACCCCGGGTGTTTTGAGAAGCAGAAATAAATGAGAAGTTGACTCTAATTTAACTCGTGAAGACAACGTAGTGGTTTTTCAAAAATAATACCTGGGGGTTTAGATCCCAGTCAGCGTAAGCAAAGAACAAGGGATTGTGGGAGTTGTAGTTCCAAAGCACCTGGAGTGCCCCTGGCTGTCTCCCTCCGATGTAGTTAGCGTCCATCTTCGGTGCTGAAGCTGTTTAGTGTATTTGCACAACCTTGTATTTAGAACACACAGATGACATTCAGATGAAGTAGCCATCCTGTTACATTATTTAAATGTTAATGCCAGATGCTGATATTATCACACAGGGAAGAAGTTAATATGTAAATAGCTTGCCTGTTAAAACACCGGGAGTGATATTCCACCACAAAAGAGAATTGGTTGAATTTAATTTATGACTCTACAAGGAAGAAACAAGGTGAAGATAGAGATTTGCTCTCCCCTTTGATGTCCAAGGTGACATATCTTCACGCTTTGAAGCCAGCTACGTTGTCTATCCAAGCACCCAACTTTGTGTACCTATGTAGGTGGTGTGCCTTGCTTTCCTCTTCTTAAAAGATTTTATTATAAGTTTAGTAAAAAAAACAAAAAAACTTCCCATCTTTTTCTACTGTGCCCGATGTCAACTGAGCAGTTTAAGGAAGCCACATCAATGTTATAAACCAACCACATTAATCAGAGTTTATCAGATTGGGTAACATGACAACCTGTGATTATTATTTTAAAAAAACATAGCAGAATGTTCTACACAACGCCCAACTGTGGAACAGGTGGGAGGAGAACAGCTTGGTCACTGTGGTTAATGGCCCTTCTACATTCAGGAAGTTGTTACCAACTTCCATCGAGACCATAATTGTGTTTACATATGGTGCTAAGGAAAGTCTAGGCTGCTTTTCTTGACTTGAAAGCATCATTAGATGTTGGACAACACAAGGTTTCGTCCTTAACTGGAGGTGACTAGGTCTTATTTTTGTACCTCCTGGGACCCCTTACCTCCATTTGAATCCTTCCATTCTTCCAGATCCAACATGGATGGGATCCTTTTGATAAGAGTATTTACACCAAGACAAATTCCTTGTGTGTCCAATCACACTTGGCCAATATTCTATTCTATTCTATTCTATTCTATTCTATTCTATTCTATTCTATTCTATTCTATTCTATTCTGTTTTCTATTCTATTCTATTCTTTGGGTTGGAAGGGACCTTGTAGGTCATCTAGTCCAAGCAGGAGATCCTACACCATTTCTGACCGATGACAGTCCACTCTCTTCTTGAAAGCTTCCAACCATGAAGCTCCCACCACTTCTGAAGGCAACTTCTTGCTCCATGGGTTGATGGTTCACGCCATCAGGAAATTTCTCCTTATTTCTATGTTGAATCTCTCCTTGATCAGTTTCCATCCATTGTTCCTTGTCTGGCCTTCAGGTGCTTTGGAAAATAGGTTAACCCCGTCTTCACTGACATATTGAGTAGATGCTACGCTAGGTCTTCTTCTCTAACCATGCCATTCTTTAGTGAAAGGTCACATGCATTTTTTAACTTCTGCTTCAGGGATTGTGCGGTGTGCCTTCGTTGACCACTAACTCATTGGTTTTGACAGTGCGATACGGCTGAATAAATTAACTCTTTCTGAGTGCATGTGAATGGAGGAATTTACTGTAGTCAAGGCAGAATAACTTAGGGTGGTGGAGGATAGGATGTGTCATGCCCCCATTGGAGTCTGAATCCGAGGAGGAAGACGAACAGCTGGCAGGGAGTGGGAGTGTGGCTCCATTGGCTGTGGAGGAAACTGGGGAAGGGCAACGTCCATCTGGGCAGAGCAGGAGAGAGGTAGAACAAGGGAGAGGGAGTTCAGAGGAAGACCCAGGCCCACCCCCTCTTCATCCTAGGCCATGCAGGGAGGAACTGAGAAGGGAGCAACGTGGGTTGTGTGGGGAGGAAAGGGCCCTGATTCCCTTCATTAGCCACACCTGGGAAGAGAGTTTAAAAGAGATGCATGCTGAGTGTGGTGTCTGCTGGGAGCAAATGTGAGCTTATCTTGTTTTGACTTTGGTTATCTGCGTTCCTGGCATCCTCCCAACCGTGTTGAGTTATTGCCGTGCCTTCAAGTCTGGAATTTCTTCTCTTGCCCTGCTGGATTAATTATCTCATTTTGCCTTGATTGGACTTATAGTTACAGTTTTTGTTGACCATGTTTTGGACTTGATTCTCTGCAGCCAAAGGCTGTTCCTGGGAGAGTTTTTCTCCAGCCCAGAAGGTAACCAGGACACTGGGGGCAAAGTTGGAGCTGATAAAGGGACTCCTACTGATTATCTGACTATGTTGCCTTTGTGCCACGCCCCTTTGGGTCATCACAGGATGTATTTTTGGACAATTGAATGCTCCAGATGAATTCCTGCATCTCTGGATTCGAGGAAAGAACTAATTTAAAATACCTGGTGCGGTTGAACCTATTTCCAGACTGATAATCTGGAGATCTGCTTAAGTTTTACTGGACAGCTGCACCTTTTCTAGTTCTCTTTGGAAAACAAGTTTTTTCCTCTTGTAGTAGTTTTGGTGTCTGGCAACTTGTACACTGTGATGAAAAGTGGCAGAAGGGAATTAAAGAAACAAACAGAGAATGACAGATCCTGTTGAGTTCTCTCTGCGCTGAGTCATATTCTTTTCTTAGCCGACTTGTCTTATTGCCCAGCCAAACAAAGGAGCTGTAGCAATTAGGGTGTATATACTTTAAATTAAACATATGGAAGCCTAAGGTATTTGTTATGTGGCATTTACAACAATCCTAAGCCGTAGAATGTATGGTCAGGAACATCCTTCAGTTCTAAAAGGTTAATTCAGGCCAATTTAGCAGAAGTTTTAAGAGGTTGCTCTGTATTTTAAAATGAAGATCTTCCTTTGATTTGATACTTGTGAGCTTTTATTATTTGGAGATTTTGCTATTTTGAAAAAAAAAAAGTCTATTGCCAAACAGACGGTAGCAACTTAGACCTAAACGCATAGAATAGAATATGGTACCTTATTTGGAATACTATGTACAGGTACAATAATCCTTGATTTAAGACCAAAATTAGGACAAGAGAAACAAAGTTGAAAGGGAACTTGGAGGTTGGAGGTCTTCTAGTCCACCCCCCTGCTCAAGCAGGTAACCCTACACTATTTGAGACAAAGGGGTTATCCAGTCCCTTCTTAAAAACCTCCAGTGATGAAGCACCTACAACTTCTGGTGGCAAGTTGTTCTACTGGTTGATTGTCCTCACTGTTAGGAAATTTCTCCTTAGTTCTAGGTTGGTTCTCTCCTCAATGAGTTTCCATCCGTTGCTTCTTGTCCTGCCCTCAGGTGCTTTGGAGAATAGCTTGACTCCCTCTCCTTTGTGACAGCCCCTGAGATATTGGAAGGCTGCTATCCTGTCACCCCTAGTCCTTCTATTCATTAAACTAGACAAACTCAATCCCTGCAAACATTCTTCATGGGTTTTTTTAGCCTCCAGGCCCCTAATCACCTTTCTTGCTCTTCTTTGCCCTTTTCCCTAATCCTCAATATCCTTTTTATATTGCGACGATCAAAACTGAATGCAGAATTCCAAGTGTGGCCTTACCAAAGCATTATAAAGTGGGATTGACACTCGACGTGATCTTGATTCATGCACACTTCATTTTACTTCGATTATTTTACTTCTCAAACATTGGCTAAAAATTTTCGACCATCCCCCTAAAAAAAAGGAAGAAAAGAATAAAACAACGAAGAAACGTCGCTGGTTAAAGACTGGCTGGTTCTTGTTTTAGATATCATCCCCGATTGTGTCTCCCTACCCTTGTTCCAACTCCCACCGAAGGGGGGTGCAGCAGGAGGTTTAGCCCTAAGCTAAGTGTGCTTCTGCTAGCTTTTTTATTTTTATATTTTTGAAGACAACCGTGTTATGTAAGCCCCATAAGCAGAGATGTAAAAAGGATTCGTCCCTGTTCTTTGCGCTTGCTGCGTTTCCCACATGGCCTCGTTTCTTGGTCAATGAGAAAAAGAGCATCCCGCGGTCAACGTCTGAATCAGGAAAGAGTGCGGATCATAGTTTCCTCTTCTGGGTGGGTTTTTTTTTTTTTTTGACACCGTTTCTTCTAATCTGGGTTTATTTTGGAAAGGCATCCAGGCAGAATAATCTGTCCTGGATGAGATGATACGCCAGCAAGCATCTCACATGTATTCGCTGTTGGAAAAAAAAAAAATTGATCCGTCAGGATGGCATGGAAGGAATTTATATAATTTCCATACCTGTTTTTTTTCCCTCTCTCCTTCATTTGTATTTTATTTTTCTTTTAAATTAAGCACTGGAGATAATATATTCCTAGTTTAGGTGCTTCCCTTCCTCCCTTTAACTTCCTCCCTTCCTTCCCTCTCTTCCTCCTTCGTTCCTTCCTTCCTCCCTTCGTTGTTCCTCCATTCCTCCCTTTTCCTTCCTTCCTTCCCCCCTTCCCTTTGTCCCTTCCTTCTTTTAAAGCCCCTTGTCCCTTTCCCCCCCTGAAGCACTTTAACATAGAGATTTTCTTATTTTTCCCTTTGTACTTTTTAGCTAGATTTCCCCACGTATAAAATATACCGTCTTCTATGCAATGATGATGTATTTATATTAGGATACACCAGTTCTTTAGCCCTATAGCTATACCTAACATATCATATTGCAAACTTTTTCTCTAAGAAATGTTAATTTCTGAGAAAGGATGTTTTTCCCAGTAAGAACTGGCAATATGTCTATGGTTTTAGTCTGGCCCCTTTCTGAGGAGGAAATTACAATTAGCAGGGAACTCAACAACATTCATCCCTTCCAGATTGACTGAATACTTTTATTTTATTTTCTCTGTCACATTCAAGAAAATCAGTTGAGGCTGCAGACATTTTGTTACAAAGCACTCCTATATAATATATTTGCTACCCTCATCCTTGATGTGGTCATTTCTTGTGTGCTACATTTAACTAGTTGGAAAATCATCCATTTTTTTTTTCCTTTCCTTGTTTTCGTTTTCCGGATGGAATATTGACAGACCACTTGAAGAGATATAGATTTTGAACGAAACAATTCCAGCTGATAAGCTCTATCATAATAATACAAGCCACTGGCGCTTGTCAATTACACCTCAAAACAAGCAGCCTGAAATATCTGGGTTGGCGGGGGGGCAAGCACATTGAGATTTTAATCATAAGCTACGTACGCACTTGATCAGATTAGTCAGGGCGGAATAAAAATAGCACTAAGCAGAATGAACGAAATGTGCTTGTTGTGTTCCCAATTGGAGGAAAGGACAGATCCTGAGTTTGGGTTTGGATGATGATACTTGCCCTGGCTGTTAGTGTATAAATCCCACTCTCTTCCAGCACTGATGATGTTAGCTAGTTGGGTGATGAAACGTCTGCAAGAAAACCACCAAGCTCAGAGAGCACCAAGGACCCCACAAGCCCTCCTCCTCTTCCTCCTCCTCCTCCTCTCCTCTTCTACCACCTCCACCTCCTCCTCCTCTCCATATATCCCCCTAGCATTGATGATGTTACCTAGTTGGGTCATGAAACATCGCCAAGAAATCACCAAGCTCAGAGAGCACCAGGGACCTTACAGTCCTCCTCCTCCTTCTAATTCAGTTACTCTATTATTCTGTTACCACAAAATGTGCTGGATAGTCCCACTAACTCTCCGACGATATTAATATATTCTGTTAAAATGACAGTCCATGTCTCTTCTTGAAAGCTTCCAGTGATGAAGCTCCCACAACTTCTGAAGGCAACTTCTGTTCCATGGGTGGATGGTTCTCCCTGTCAGAAAATCCCTACTTATTTCCAGGCTGAATCTAATTGGGATTCTAAAGGGTACTGAGATGATATATACATATTTCCCAAGATGTATCCTCCAAGCTAACCACACGTTCAGAACGAAAAAGCTTCTCCTGTGAGTAGAACAACAACATAACAATGGGTTGTTGTTATGATGACTTTAAGGTTAAAAGAAAAGATGGAGCCAAATCAGTTTGGGAACTTGGTTTTAAGAGAGAGAGAGAGAGAGAGAGAGAGAGAGAGAGAGAGAGAGAGAGAGAGAGAGAGAAAGAGAGAGAGAGAAAGAGAGAGAAAGAAAGAAAGAAAGAAAGAAAGAAAGAAAGAAAGAAAGAGAAAGAGAAGAAAAGAGAGGGAGAGAAAGAGAGAGAAAGAGAGGGAGGGAGAGAGAGAGGGAGCAAAAGAGAGAGAGTGAGAAAGAGAGAGAGAAAGAAAGAGAGAGAGAAAGAAAAAGAAAAAGAGAAAGAGAGGGAGAGAGAGGGAGAGAAAGAGAGAGAGAGAAAGAGAGAGAGAGAAAGAGAGAGAGAGAGAAAGTCCCTCTCGCCTCCCCATCCAATTTTCCTCCCAACCGTTGCAGTGGTGAGGTTGACAGTGAGTAAAGGTTGACCTCAGTTCCTAACCGACTCTTGCATTCCCCGGGGCAAGAACCCAACCGGCGTTTGCCGTGACCAACCTCTCCTCTCCTCTCCTTTCTTGACTTTCCAGTCTTTTAACTTAGAGCCCCGAGCTTTGCTTCTGCCTTACTAGCCAATTTATGGCCTCGTCCAACCTTGCTGAGAGCTTCAACAGGTCAACCCAGGCCAGCCCAGGTCACGTGACTCTGATCTGGGAAGCAGCTTGCTGGCTTGCAGTCTTGGGAGCCAAGCGAATGCCAGAGAGCTTCCATACAGGTGTGGTGGCCGGTATGATTTCTATTTTGATTCCTAACATTGGAAGCTGAAATCCTGATTGATACAGGTGTCTTACCAAGGTTTCTCCAGCTCTGAGGTGAGCACTTGGGCCCCGATCAGCTACCCTACCACTTCAGAAGGATCATTAGCCACCTGGTTTGGTTACCTGTTTTGACTTGCAACTGGCTTTCACGCCAGTGTGATGTTGATCAGATTACTTTACCTGCCATCCAGGAATTTGGAATCTCTGACGCGCGAAATGCAAGTATAGTAGAAGAATTTGGCATTTGTGTCGTAGGGAACGGGTAATCATGTGCATACTCAAACAACTTTCGTGCCTCAGGTAGGACTAGAACTCTCTGCCTCCTGGTGATTGACCCAAAGTCACCCAACTAGCATTCATGCCTAAGGTGGGACTAGAACTCCCAGTCCCCTGGTGATTGGCCCAAAGTCACCCAACTGGCATTCATGCCTAAGGCGGGACTAGAACTCACAGTTGCCTGGTGATTGGCCCAAAGTCACCCAATTGGCATTCATGCCTAAGGTGGGACTAGAACTCACAGTCTCCTGGTTTCTAGCAAGAATATACATACAAAAAGTATAAATCACATACTTTTATAAATAATAATAATAATACTTTTTGTTGGAATACTGGTAAATATGTTCAATTAGCACAGAGGACATGCTGGGACAATCACCTCCCTCTATTTCAAACTTAAATCTCCAGGATTAAGTTGGTTTCTGAGTTTTGCCCAATTCCCATCTATGAGGCTAGTTCTGGAAGTTATTATTACTGTCACTCCCAGCTATAGATCACTCGGCTGGCGAGAAAAACTCCCTATTTCTCCCTTTCTGAACTCTGCCTGGTTTTGTGTCAGCAACAACTTGAGGTTGGAAAAATAAATCTTGGGCCACACCCAGGCAGGGCAACTCATATTTTGATACCTGCCTTCCTCAATTAGTCTGGCATTATTTTTTTTTCTTTAATGGATTGCCAGGGCATTACCAGAATGGAAGGCGGTTTGTAGAGAATAGATGGATGGATGGATGATGTGCAATCAAATTAGCTTCGAAAACTGACCTAAGACTTTTCAGATGTGTGTGTGTGTGTGTGTATGTGAGAGAGAGAGAGAGAGAGAGAGAGAGAGTTCTAGTGCTACCTTAGGCAGGTAAGCTGGCTGGATGACTCTGGGCCAATCACCAGGAGATGGTGAGTTCTAGTCCCACCTGGCTGGGTAGCTTTGGGCCAATCACCAGGGCAATTGTTAACTTCTCCCTATTAATCTAAAATCTTAGAAAAATAAGAAAAAAAGACACTAGCCAGAGCTGAGGTGTGGCTGCCCAGCAAGTTCTTCTGAACACAAAGGGCCTATTTTCTCCTCCTTCCTGTCTCAAACACACAAGTGGCTGGAGTGGTATGCCTGGAGGGTGTGACAGTATAGATGGCCTTGTTCCTCCCATACTTGGCCAATGACTTTGCACGGAGACGAATTACACTCCCATTCTTGTTGTGTTTTAACACGAGTGCATAATTGCCTCTTGGTTTTTCAACAACAAATTAAATCGTAACCACTTAGAATAATGCAATTTGCCTTCATTTGGGTAGAATAATAGTTCTACACAATAATTGTTGTGGAATAATAGTTTTTAGTCCTGTCATTACGTTGCTAATGAACCATTTCAAAGGCAGACAGGCAAGGCATATTTTCGGTCTGGGATTTTACATGCTACCATCAAATGATTTTCAGGCTGTACTCCAAGGAGAAATTCCAAGTTTTGTATAAAAGCCCACATCATATTAACAACATTAAACCTCGTTTTTTCTTTCTTTCTAACATTCTATAAGAGCCAGCTTGGTCTGATGATTAAGGTAAGTAAGTGGGATTAAGGTCTAGTAAGTGGGAGACTGTGAATTCTAGTTCTGCCTTAGGTATGAAAGCTGGCTGGCTGACTTTGGGCCAATGACCTGGAATCAGTGAGTTCTAGTCCCACCCTAGGCATGAAAGCCAGCTGGGTGATTTTAGATCTCTCTCTCTCTCTCAGCCCAACCCACCTCACAGGGTGGTTGTTCTGTGGAAAATAGCAGGAGGAAAGTGTGTTGGAGTGGTTCACCATCCGGAGTTATTTACAAAAACAATAAAGCTGGGATTAAATAAATAAACCAAAGTAAACAAATAAAAGATACATCATTTTTGCTCAACCTCGGCGCCTTAAAAGTGTGTGCATGCGCTCCAACTCCCAGAATTTCCCAGCAAGCACTAATAATGCCTTTGTAACGACCGTGAATATAACTTGCAATTATAAGGATGATAAGCAGGTCGATAATCCGTTTGTGAAATATATTTAGACGTTTGTATTTAATATGTTTCTTCTATTCCTATAAATTTGTGTATTTCTCAACTTCAAGATCAGCGGACTTCGATTCCCAGAATTCCCTTGGCTTGGGAATTCTGGGAGTTGAAGTCCACCCATTTTAAAATTGCCAAGGTGTATAAACATGGCAGTCGATGGGTATTTGGTGATTGAGCTGAATATGCACACACACACACACACACACACACACACACACACACACACACACAAAAGACTAAAAAGTTTGAAACCTTTTCTCAAACTTCTTGTTTTTCAGGATCATTTCTTGTTTTATTTTCATGGTGGCAATAAAATATCCTTACCGCCCCCTGCCAACCTGGACTAATGAATCTGCAGGATAAAACAGGTAATTTCCATGTTTTTTGCTCTGTTTTGGTGATTCTGAATAACTCAGTTGGGTACAGATGATCTTGGCGAAAATCTATCAATCTGGATGCGAAGAGTTGATCCTGATTTTATAGTATATAATGAATGAATTAGTCAGTCAGTCAATCTGTAGCAATGTACTACAAGCACGTGGACCCTAAATTCGCACAATACTTTAAGCCATTTAAAATGCAGGTAATTCTCCCCTTACAGCAGTTCATTTAGTGATTGTTTGAAGTTAGGACGTTACTGGGGGAAAAAAAGTGAATTATGCCCATTTTTCACACTTAACAACTGTTGCTGCGTCCCGGTAGTCACACAATCAAAATTTGAATGTTTGTAAAACGATCCGTAGTTATGAGGATTGTCCCAGGATCCTTTTGTTAAGCAAAGTCAATGTGAAAACCAGAAGTACTTCTAACAGTGTTACTAATGTATCAGCTGTGGCGTTTCACTTAACCAACAATGGCAAAGAAAGGTCGTAAAACAGCGCAAAGCTCCCTTTAAAAAACTGCCCCGTTTAGCAACATAAATTTCGGGCTCCCTTGTGGTTGTAAGTCAAGGATTTCAGCCCAATGGTGGGATTCAACTTTTTTTACTACCAGTTCTGTGGGTGTGGCTTGGTGGGCGTGGCAGGGGAAGGTTATTGCAAAATCCCCATTCCCTCCCCACCCCACTAACCTGCTTTCCAGCTCCGTTCTCCTGTGCAGGGCAACCAAAGGAGACCCAGCTGATCAGCTGGGACTTAGTGGGAGGCGAAGAATAGATGGAGTTGGCGGGGCTAGTCAGAGGTGGGATTTGCTGGTTCTCCGAACTACTCAAAATTTCTGCTACCGGTTCTCTAGAACTGGTCAGAACCGGCTGAATATCACCTCTAATTTTGGATCTGTATGGACCGATCTGCTTTAATATATGTTGTGGATGTATGCAGTAAGGACGGAGCCTGTTCGGTGGGTTCAAAAATATTGGTTGCTCGTTGGATGAAAACGAGCAAATTTAGGAGGAAAAAACATGGAAGCCCTGTTGAAATTGTTGGCTGGCTGGGAGTCTAACCAGGTTTATCTGCAAGCAACATTTGGCTGCCATTTGGCTGGTTTTTCTTATTCGAAAGTTCCCTCCTGGGAAGACATTTGGCTGGCAGGTTGTACATGAAGGTGATTAAAGACGGCAACGTGGGTGTAACACACCACGCAGGAGATTTCTCTTACGTATTGGAGGTGGTGGTTGCTGCGCATCTAAAAATATTTGGCTGCACCCATGTACCCATGTAAAAATGCCCTTAGGGCACCGGGTGTGGTCCTGGATTCATTGGCAAAAATGCTATCCAGTGATTACTAAAGTTCCAGAACACATTTTGTGCCTTGGTCTGGTGGAGTTTTCTCCTTATTCCCCAAAGGCAGCCTTCTGTGTAGTTGACGTAGGAATCCTAGTCTACTTTCTTTCCAAGAATGTAGACCTAGATTTTGCTTGGATCATCTGTGGTGGTTTGTTGGTTAGATCTGCGGTGTGCTGCCATGTCTTTCACCTGGATTGGTAAGTCTCATGCCAATCAAATACTTGTGAAATAATTTCTTCTTTAGATCTTTAGGGCTAAAGATCTTCTTCAGATTTTTGGATTTCTTCTTTAGATCTCTATGTCAGGATTCTAGCAATCACCCTAACTAAATCATGATTCTTGAGCCAAACTTCAAAAAAAAAAACCACCCTGGGTGTGTCATAAATCAGATTGTCCAATTGAGCATATTCACGGGCTGGGTGTCATCATTCATGTTCTCCAATTAAATATATTTGCAGGCAAAAGCTCTGGTATTTTAGTTACAATCTTTTAAAGAGAAGAGTTGGAATGTACTTTTGCTTTCAGCTGCTGCACGGCTCTTTCACATTTTCTTCCTCCTCCTTCCACCATTTTTATGGCAACTAGTAAAACAGGCATAGGAATGTTTTAGGAGTTTACACTCTAGTTAATTCCATCCCTTATGAAACTGAGGCTGCATGCTTCATCATGGTCATCTCCAAGTAGGTTAGGCCAAGAAAGCCATTCTAGAGGAAGCATTTTTTTTATTGAGTGGCTATAATACAACATAGAATCGTAGGGCTGGAAGTTGAAGTCCAACCACCCGGAGATGCCCAAGATTGGAAATGCTGTTCCAATGAAGGATCCTTGGTGCTCTTTGTCTTTCTTGTTCCTTTTCTTCAAGCACCTTCTTACTAGCTCTGATGATGTTACCTAGTTTGGGTAATGAAATGTCTGCAAGAAAACAACCAAGTTCAGAGAGCATCAGGAACCCCACAGTCAGTTTCCTTCTCCTTCTCCTTCTCCTTCTCCTTCTCCTTCTCCTTCTCCTTCTCCTTCTCCTCCTCCTCCTCCTCCTCCTCCTCCTCCTCCTCCTCCTCCTCCTCCTCCTCCTCCTCCTCCTCCTCCTCCTCCTCCTCCTCCATGTTGTAGCACCAAGTAGTGTTTGTTATGCCAACAGAAAAGTTGACTGTTGTGTACTTTCATTGCAGAACTCTGTATCGTGTAAACGAGCTGATGGATGAAGATGAGAAGGACAGGGCAAAGAGGTACAATATTTTACTTCTTTCGATCTGTGGTGGACATAAAACCAGGTGGAACCTTGGTTGCATTGGTCATCAGAGATGGTATTCCGCCAGTTTGGACTGGTTCTGGCGTGCTGGTTGCAGAAATGTCGACTGGTTCTGAGAACTGGCAAATACCACTTCTGGTGGAGCACGTTCTCCGAGCCTGTGGGAAAATTTTTTTTGAAACCCACCCCCTGTTTGTCCTGCCCCCTTCCCAACATTTTTAAACGTACCCCGTGAAGGACATCCTTGCCCTTGTAGATTTGCCCACGCGAGAGGAATTAAGTTTTCAAAGGTAACTTTGTGCTTCCTTTGACCAGGGCGTCACGCAACAAATCAGAGAAGAAAAGAAGAGACCAGTTCAATGTCCTCATTAAGGAACTGTGCACTATGCTCCAAGGACATGGACACCCTCTCAAGATGGACAAGTCCACCATCTTACAGAGGACTATCGATTTTTTACAGAAGCAAAAAGGTACGTGGACCACAAGGTTGACCTCCGCTCCTCTTATGACGGTGGCACAGTCTGTTTCATTTTTTTTAAAAAAAATATTTTTTTTAAGAGCGGATCCTGAGCTTGGAAAGGTGAGGGATGTCCCTCCTTTCTTGGCTTTTCCCAAGTAAACAAAAGCGAGCACTTTCTAACTCTGGGGGTTGACATTGTGCATGTTTTCCAAGAAGAATAACAGAGTTGGAGGGGGCCTTGGAGGTCTTCTAGTCTAACCCTCTGCTCAGGCTGGAAACACTCTACTGTTTCTGACAAATGGTTGTCCCAATCTCTTCTTTAAAACCTCCAGTGTTGGAGCATTCACAACTTTTGGTGGCAAGTTGTTCCACTGGTTAATTGTTCTGTCAAGGAATTTCTCCTTAGTTCTGGGTTGCTTCTCTCCTTAGAATAGAGTAAGAGAGTTGGAAGGGACCTTGGAGGTCTTCTAGTCTAACCCCCTGCTTAGTCAGGAAACCTTATACCACTTCAGACAAATGGTTGTCCAATCTCTTCTTAAAAACTTCCAGTGTTGGAGCATTTACAACTTCTGGAGGAAAGTTGTTCCACTGAATAATTGTTCTCACTGTCCGGAAATTTCTCCTTAGTTCTAGGTATTTTCGTAGCTTTTTCTATGAGCGAAGAGGGAAAACGCTACGTTTATTTCTTCTTTTACACTACACACATAACTTTAGAACTCCGTTGAGGCCTCTTCTGACTAAACTTAGTCGCATTCGAGTTTTTGTTTTCTGTTTTCTCGGTTACAGTCGTAAGATAAAATCAGGGTGGTTTCCTCAAGGAAGATCATTTCCTGAGGGGAGAAAAAAAATAGCTTTTTCCCCCCATCTTCCATCCTTAATTCCGCATTGGGGTTTTTTTTTCTTCATCCAACGGCTTTTCTCTTTTAGAAATCTCAGCCCAGACCGAAGCCTGTGAGATTAGACAGGACTGGAAACCCTCATTCCTTAGCAACGAAGAATTCACGCAGTTGATGTTGGAGGTAAGACGCCGTTACACAAATGCAAAGACAGGGAAGTGGTTGATAACAGGCAGGGGTGGGTTTTAGCCGCCGGTTCTCTGCACGGTTGCTAGGTGGGCATGGCCATAGTGGGCGTGGCCTGGTCCAGTGGTTACCAGCCAGTGGTCCATGAGAAAATTTTGGTGGTCTGCAGAGAAATGTCCCCCCCCCCAAAAGCAATAAATCTAGGCTGCGTGGGAATACAAGGCTGCGCCGCCCACATGGCCCACGGGAACACAAGGCTGGTGTCACTTGCATTGCAAACAACATGAGGTAGTGAGGGGGGAGGGGGAAAACTTGCCCCACTCGCCCCACACGCCTGGCCTGGCCACCGGGCTCCTTCTTTCCACTTCTTTCTGCTTCTGATTTTGGTTGCACACAAGGAAAGCAGCAAAAGTCTTTCTTTCTCTCCCCCAAACTCCACTAGAAAGGAGTCTTTGGGACCCTGTAAGGCCTCCTGCTCCAAGAGGCTCACGAAAACTAGTTTCTGGCGGAGTTTTTGGGAGAGAAAGAAAGACTTCTGCTGCTTCTGCTGCTTTCCTTGCATGAAGCCAAAAGTCTCTCTCTCCCCCCTGAGAACGGAGCTGGAGATGGTATCCTGCGATCCCAAATAAAGAATGATCGATGGGATAGGAAAACGGGGTGGGGAATTTTCCTGCAGACTTTTTGGGGGATTTTCCCAGGGTCTGTGCTGCTTCTGCTTTTTCGCCCCAGTCAGAGCTGGGATTTGCTGATTCACTGAACCAGCCATAAAATTAGCTACCAGTTCGGTATCAGTTCGCTTGAAGTGGGGCGAATCGGTAGCAGCCCACCCCTGGTAACAGGAGACATTGGCTAGACTTTGCTCCGAAAGATTTCTTGCCGTTGGTTAAAAAGAAAAACAAAACAAAACACTGGGGCACCTCCAAATGCTTCTTGAGAACCAGAGCGATGCCTAGTTAAAATGTTGAGCGATGACAGGTGAGATTTATTTTCAGCCAGAGCAGCTTCATGGATTACTCTGGACCAGTTGGTTTCCGTCAGCCTAACCCTCCCAAGAGGGTTCTTCTTATTGTAGGGATCAAAGATAAAGGGAGGTCTCTATTTAAGCGGCTTCAAACTGTGGAAGAAAGATGATTGACAAGCTCAGCATCTGCAAATGTCTCGTCATGGACTTGAAATTTAATTCAAACAAGCTGCAAAAAAAAAAAAAGAATCTTTATAGATTTCCCTTGCAGATGGCTTTGCAATCCTGCCGGCAATTTATTTTTCTTGTCTTTTCAAGAATCAACAGTTGCCCTCTCTGATTTAGGGGCGAGAAATATACCAGGAAGCAGAAAGAAAGGGAAATTAGAAAAGGGAAATGAAGCTTCTTGGCTTCCTGCTGCCTGGGAGATGTAAATTTTATTCTCAAATCTCATTGCAGTAAGCTGTGCGATACAGATGTGGATTAAGAAACGAAAAACAAGAAGCATTAACTCAGAATAAGGAAATGCAAACCTTGGATAACAACATCTTGAGCTTGGGGTTAAACTAGATGACCTACAAGGTCCCTTCCAATTATTTAGTATTTATTTGATTTGTCAATCGCTTACAAGATGCAGGTATAAGAATAAACATAATTTTGAATACATGAGATAGATACTTATAAGAAAAATAAAAAACAATAGGACAGGGACGGTAGGCACGATTGGTGCGCTTATGCACGCCCCCTACAGACCTCTTAGGAAAGGGGTGAGGTCAATAGCAGAAAGTCTAAGGTTAAAGTTTTTGGGGTTTGGGGAAGAAACCACAGAGTCAGGTAGTATATTCTAGATGTTGACACTCTGTTGCTGAAGTCGTATTTTCTGCAGTCGAGTTTGGTGTGGTTAACCTTGAGTTTGTATCTATTGTGTGCTCTTGTATTGTTAGGATTGAAGCTGAAGTATTCACTGACAGGTAGGACATTGCAGTGTATGATCTTATATACTATACTTAGATCGGACCAAAGGCGGCATAGTTCTAGGTTTTCTAGGTCTAGAGTTTCAAGTCTGATGGCATAAGGTATTCTGCAACGAGTAGAGGAGCGGAGAACTCTTCTTGTGAAATATTTCTGGACTTTTTCAATTGTGTTAATATCAGATACATGATATGGGTTCCAGATTGATGAGCTGTATTCAAGTATAGGTCTAGCAAATGTTTTGTATGCTCTAGTTAGTAGTGTGATATTACCAGAGAAGAGGCTATGTAGAATTAGATTAACAACTCTTAATGCCTTTTTGGCTATGTAGTTACAGTGGGCTCTAGCACTTAGATCACTTGAGATGAGTACTCCAAGGTCCTTGACAAAATTTGGATCCCCAGCAAGGTCTTGACTATTTAGCTTGTATTTTATTTTCTGATTTTTTCTGCCAATATGTAAGACAGAGCATTTATTTATTGAGATTTGAAGTTGCCATTTGATTGACCATTCTGATACATAGTCAAGGTCTTTTTGGAGGGTAGTAGTATCGTCTGTGGTGTTGAATAGCTTTACATCATCAGCGAAGAGAACGCAGTTGCTCTTCATATGATCACAGAGGTCATTTATGTAGAGTATGAAGAGAGTTGGTCCTAAAACACTGTCTTGGGGGACACCACTGTTGACAGGTACAGAATTTGATAGGACGCTCCCAACTTTGACCATTTGTTGTCTGTTTGACAGGAATGCTTCTATCCAGTTATGTAGGTGTCCAGAGATACCATAAGAGTTTAGTTTTCGGAGTAGTTTGTCATGTATCACTGAATCAAAGGCTTTACAGAAGTCTATGTAGATTGCGTCTATTGCTTTGCCCTGATCGAGTTGTGTAGTCCATATGTTTTTGCAGTGCCAGAGTTGCAGTTTACAGGATAACTCTGTTATTTTGTAAATTTTGTAAATCAATTCCCCAAAATCCTCTTTGAAATTCCAAGTGGTTAAGCAAAGTCTTTTTTTTTTTTTCATAAAGGGCCAGAAATTTTCAAAGGGAAAAGAGGAGATGTTGGTAATTTGTTCTTAGTTCAAGAAGTCATCCATTTATCCAAATAATTGAGGTCATTGAGAAGGACCGACTTCCACCCCCCCCCACAACTGTACAACTTCTGGCTTGGGTTTCAGAGAAGCGTTTGACACAGGAGAATTCTCAGAGGCTGCACGTTGCCCTAAATCTACTGAGCTGTGCTCAGCTTGGAAGGGATTCATAGGGATGAGATTGGCACTGCAAGGCAAAAGGTAGCTTTACTTACAATTAAATTAAGAGTCCTTCTCCCAACAGAACAAGGAAACGTGATGGGGCATAAATTATAACATGTTGTTATCCATATTTTTCCAAAATATTTGTCAAAGTGATCAACAATATATGTTGGGTACAAATACTCTCAAGAAAAACTGGTGTCATCTACGTATCTATCATCTCTCTCTCTCTCTCTCCATCTACCTATCCATCATCTATCCGTCTGTCTGTCTGTCTGTCTCTCTCTCTATCATCTATCTATTTCTATCCATCCATCCATTGCTATCTATCTATCTATCTATCTATCTATCTATCTATCTATCTATCTATCTATCTATCTATCTCTCTATGATCTATCTATCACCTACCTACCTACTTACATCTATCTATCTATCTATCTATCTATCTATCTATCTATCTATCTATCTATCTATCTATCTATCTATCATCTATATCTATCTATCTATCTATCTATCTATCTATCTATCTATCTATCTATCTATCTATCTATATTTGTCTGTCTATCCATTTCTATCCATCCATATCTATCTATCTATCTATCTATCTATCTATCTATCTATCTATCTATCTACCTACCTACCTATCTATCATCTATCTATCTATCTATCTATCTATCTATCTATCTATCTATCTATCTATCTATCATCTATCTATATCTATCTATCCATCCCTATCTCTCTATCATCTACCCCGCTCTCCCTCTCTCCCTCCCTCCCTCTCGCTCTCTGCTTGAGATAAATGGGGTTAACTTACTGTACCTTCCTCAAATCAAGTCAGCCAGTTCTTTTGTCTCGTGGCCCAGAAAAACAACACAAATAACACACTCCCTTCTCTCGTGCTCTGTGGCTAAAAATATAACACCAACAAATAATTTTTGCTGCCTTTTCTAGATCCCTCAAATCTGCTTCTTCTTCTTCTCGTGTTTACTAGTCAGAGACTGATTTTAATACTTAATGCTGAGCTCTCCTGTCAGCCTTTTAACTTGAACAAAGTTTCCATCAATTCCATTGAAAAATTTAACTTTGAAGTAAATAGCCAAGAGGCTGGGATACATGCTGTTTGTTCCTAGATTATGGGTTGTTTTTTTCCCTCCTACCTCTAGGCATTAGATGGGTTTCTCATTGCACTAACCACTGATGGGATTATTATTTATGTATCGGATAGCGTCTCTTCGCTCCTTGGTCATTTACCGGTGAGTTCTAACCGCACAATATCTAAACATCTTTTGGTTTTACTTCGCTTTTGCACCGTCACTTTAACTCTCTTGTTGAACACAACAAAATTCTTTTGTCTCAGTCAGATTTGGTGGACCAAAATATATTAAATTTCCTACCTGAGTGTGAACAGAACAATGTGTACAAGGAACTTTCGGCCCAAATGCTTGTGACCAACTCAGTGACCTCTGATTTTCTAAACGGTAAGTGAGGCATTTTGCTATTTTCAACAAAGAAATTTTAATTTTCCCAAAGCATGCTCTAGAAACAGTTTAATAGTACCAAAGGGCTTAAGAAATAAGATTAAAATATAGATTTAAAGCCAGAAATATTCTTGTCAGGCATACAATAAAGGGAATATATATTTAATATTGCATGTCTTGACAGCAGCAAGAATTGTATTTGCACAGTATTGTAAAAAATGAGGAAACTCCTACAGATGAAAATATAATTTAAAAAGTATGACAATGCGCAGAAATGGATAGGTTGACACTGAAGATAAAAGATAAGGAAGATACAGAATACTATTTAACATGGGATTTGTTTTGTCAATGGTTAGACAATAGAAGTAGAAATTAGAAGATGAAAGATCACTACTATGTACAAGAAAAGGATGATAGGTTATCACTATGTAATAACAATAATAATGATAATAATGATAATGATGATGATGACAACAATAACAATAATAACAATAACAACAGCAATAATAATAATAACAACAACATTCCTAAAAGCTTGGGAAGTATTTGACTAGTAATTTGTGATATGAAACCCAGCATAGTTATCTTGTTTGTTGTGTACACTGTCATTTTTTGTGTCAAATAATAATAATAATAATAATAATAATAATAATAATTTATAAGTAAATTGACCCAGAGAATACACTATTTATTAAGCCCTTGTATACCAAAGAAAAATGTATAAATAAAATTTAAAAAAAAGAAATAAGAAAAACTTTGTGTTGTGAGCCCCTAGATTTTAACCTAACCCTAATTCTGAATCTTTTTTTCAAGCCATCTTTGCCAGCAACCATTCTGTGTTCTGTCTAGTCTCAATTCCTGATTGAGATATGGAATGAGTTCCAACCATAGGGTTGGACTACATGACCTTGTGGGTGTATCCTCTGACTTGACGATTCCTTGATTTGTCTTATTCTGCAAAAAAACCTCATCTTTCATCGGTTTCTTTCAGCTGAAAAACAGATCGAGTTTTGCTGCCACTTAGCCCGAGGAAACTTGGATCCGAACGAGCCCGTTACCTACGAATATGTCAAATTTGTGGTGGATTTCAAACGGTTTTCCCATGGTAAGCAGATGCCTCCCTCCCTGGAGGTTTTTAAAAGAAGAGACGGGAACGGCCACTTGTCTCAAACGGTGTAGGGTCTCCTGCCTTTTGGACCTCAGGGACCACCAAACTCATCATTTTAAATCTTGCGGACCAGAGACCCTGGGAAAATCCCCCCAAAAGTCTGCAGGAAAATTCCCCACCTGGTTTTCCTACCGATCAATCATTCTTTATTTGGGATCACAGGATACCGTCTCCAGGCTCCGTTCTCAGGGAGAGAGAGAGAGAGAGAGACTTTTGGCTTCATGCAAGGAAAGCAGCAGAAGCAGCAAAAGTCTTTCTTTCTCTCCCCCAAACTCCGCCAGAAACGAGTCTTTGTGAGACTTGTCATGCTAGCACAGCCTCTTGGAGCAGGAGGCCTTGCAGGGTCCCAAAGACTCATTTCTGGCGGAGTTTGGGGGAGAGAAAGAAAGACTTTTGCTGCTTTCCTTGCGTGCAGCCAAAAGCAGAAGAAGAAAGAAGTGGAAGGAACCAGGCCAGGCGTGTGGGGCAAGTGAGGCAAATCCCCCCACTATTCTCTTTCCTCCCTCCCCTCAATACCTCACATTGTGTGCAATGCAAGCGACGCAAGCCTAGTGTTCTCGTGGGCCATGTCGGCAGCGCAGCCTTGTGTTCCCACGCAGCCTGGATTAATTGCACATTTCTCTGTGGACTACCAAAATTTTCTCACGGACTACCGGTGGTCCCTGGCCCACTGGTCGGCAGGTGCTAGACTAGAAAACCTCAGAGGTCCCTTCCAGCCTCCATTCCGATTAATTGCCAATGGTTTTTGGGGGGTTTCTGTCTTTGCTTTAGTGCCTGCGTCGTCCTTCAACGGCTTCGAGTCCCCCGTGGCACGTGCGTTCCGATCAGTCAGTGACACCCAGGTCTGTCTAGTCGCAACCGTCCGTCTCATTACTCCACAGTTCTTGAAGGTGCGCTTGTCTCTTCGCTAAGCAGAGGGTACCCATAACCAGATAACAATCCGGGGGCCTTGGAGAGGAGCCCGCGGAACAAGCTGCGAGAAAAGCTCTGCGCGAAACTTTCCGAAACGTGGTGATAGGGCTATACCATCTCAAGGAGATGGCCCCATGTGACTTTTTGACAGAGAAAGGATTGTCCTGCAGGTTTAAAGTTTGATGGAAGAAGGGTGAAATGGTGGAATCGTTCAGAGGGTGAATGGATAATTCCGCTATCTTCATGGCGAAGCCTTCTTTACCCATAGGAAATAAAGCAAACTAAAATTGAAAATTAGAACAGCACCCGAATGGAGAATAAGGTTTATGGTGTAGGAATGTGGTTAGGAAAAAAAGACAGAGACTGAGACAGACAGAGAGAGAGAGAGAGAGAGAGAAGGAGGGGAAGAGAGAATGAAGACCAACCGCCTAACCATGTCTTCTGCCATCCCTTTGGGCAGGAACTTTGTAATGTGGAAGAATCCTGTGAAGAATTCACCTCACGGCACAGCCTGGAATGGAAGTTTTTGTTTTTGGATCACAGGTCAGTTGGTTCTGTTTAGGATTTCCAAAAAGGGTAGAAAATTGCTTGTGGGGGGATAAGAGAAATACGGAGTGTCAAAGAGATGTCAAGAGTCTGTTCCATTCTCTCCCTCCCTCTGTCTGCCTCCCTCCCTCCCTCTGTCCCTCTGTCTGTCTGTCTGTCCGTCTGTCCATCTTTCCATCTGCCTGTGCGCCTGTCTGCCCACCCATCCCGTCTACTGGTCAACTGTGTATCCATCTGGCCATCTGGCCATTTGTCTGCCTGCCCTTCTGTCCATCCAGCCACCTCTCCATTGGTCCATCCATCTGCTCTCTCTCCATCTCCCTCTCCCTCCCTCCCTCTCTCTGTCTCTTTCTCTCTCTGTCTGTCTTTCTCTCTGTGTGTCTTTCTCTCTCTCCCTCTC
>NW_020769328.1:320769-341923 GCF_900518735.1 Pseudonaja textilis
AGACAGACAATTAACAACAGGAAGCAATCAATGCTTAATGCTAAATTATGCTCAACACCAGGAGAAAACCAATGACCAGAACCCTATGTACCCAAAACATAGCATCTACTCACCACATTCTGCTTAGTTGTGATTTCCAAGGTTTGGATGACATACAGTCTGTTGCGACGTCGCATGCTTTCTACTTCTTCAAATCGGATATCACCATATTTCTAGTGAAGATGAAGGTGCTATTTTACTGCTTATCAGGACTTTGTGCCTACACCACAAAGCAGTCAAGTTCTTCAGTGTTGAATCTTTTTCAAAACTATTATTATTCCTATCCCCCTCCTCTTCTCCTCCATAATCTTCATCATCATCACCACTCCAAATCTTATGAACCTTCTTATTTGAAGTTCCAGACATTCACAACAGAAGGCCATCCCTTCTAAGATGGTATACCACAACACAACTATAGAGATTCTCAAGCCATCCAGGTCCCAGTTGTCCCAAAGGTGCTTTTTTTTCCAAGAGGCAACTGGACTTTCTTGGTTTTTCTTTGAAGGCTTTTCACTTCCCACCCAAGAAGCTTCTTCAGCTCTGACTGGATTGTGGGGAATGTCCTTGCAGACAGCTGGTCATTTGCATCCTTTGTTAAAACTTAAGTCGTTGAGGCCAACCGTCCCAAGAGAGTTGAAGAGGCTTCTTGGATGAGAAGTCTTCAAAGAGAAACCAAGAAAGTCCAGTTGAGAAAGCACCTTTGGGACATACCATAACACACAGATGTGAGGTCCACATTTGAAGAATTCAAAGACACCCATGTACACATGTACAACCATTCAACAGCCCTTAACACTGGTACACCACAGGGTTGCGTGTTGAGTCCGTTACTCTATACTCTTTATGTGCATGACTGCATTCCCATTCACGCTAGTAATACTATTGGTAAATTTACAGATGATACAACAGTGTTGGGACTCATCTCTGGGGGGAATGAGTCTGCCTACCGAGATGAGGTAGACCGGTTGCTTTCGTGGTGTGGAGACAATAACTTGGTCCTCAACACCAATAAGACCAAGGAGTTTATAGTGGATTACAGAAGGAACAGATCAGACATCCAGCCCTTGAGTATCAATGGAGACTGAGTGGAGCAAGTGACCAGTTTTAAGTTTCTGGGGGTTACCCTAAAAGAGGACCTGACCTGGGGTGCCCACATTGCAGCCCTGGTCAAAAGGGCCCAGCAGAGATTATATGACCTGAGGCTTCTCAGGAAACAACAATGAATGAAAAACTGTTAGTGACCATCTACTGGTGCACCAGAGAGAGTATCTTTACTTACTCCACCTCTGTATGGTTTGCCAATTGCACAGGGGCAGATAGGAAAGCACTCCAGAGGGTTAAGGTCATTGCCCAGAGGATCATGGGTTGCCCTCTCCCCTCTTTGGAAGAGCTTTATAGCTCCCGCTGCCTTAAGAAAGTTCAAAACATTCTCAAAGATCCATCTCATCTTGGACATTTTTTTTTGAACTATTACCATCTGGCAGATGGTACAGGACAGTAATAAAAACAAGAACAAATAGGCTGAAAAACAGCTTCTATCCCAGGGCAGCAACTCTATTGAATTCTACTGCATAGTGTAATATGAATGCAATATCAGGGGTTTTCAGTTTAATTGTATAGAATGTGAAGGATGTGTGTTTGTGTTTATTTTCATGGTCATGATGTGCACTGAAGACGGTGTTTGATTCGTATGAGGTGCAATGACAATAAACTAAACGAAACCTCTGAGACTGATCCAGTGGCTTCAAGGCTGCAGCTCCTGACTTCCACAACCCTTTGAAGCAAAATGCAGATGGTCACAGCGACCATCCTGATGAACTCAGGGAAATATATTCCTTCGTATTCCCTTTCCCCCCACTTTTTTGGAACGAAGGCCTTCAAGAGGATGCTCAAGGCCAAGCATCGATTCTCTTCTTCTAAGACAAAGGCGGGAGGTGAAAGGGTTAAACAAACCTCGTTGGACTCTCGAATTAGGTCTGTGATGTCCACTTTGGGGTGGGGGCTTCTGTTTTCGTTCACCCCAGAGGCCTGTTGAACCGCTGGAGGCAACGGACTGTCCTTGTTGGTCACGCTCTCAAAAAACCTTGATTCGAGGAAAAAGGGTGGTGTGAATGCGTTCCCTTGCACACATTAACTTCCTCTGGGCACATACATATTTATGGGGCAGTTTGGACAAGTGGCTAGGGCACTAGGCTAAGAAAATGGGAGAGGGTGAATTGTAGTTCTATCTTGGATGTGAAAGCCAGTTGGATGTCTTTGGGCCGATCACCAGGAGACTGGAAGTTCTAGTTCTACCTTAAGCATGAAAGTCAGCTGGGTGACTTTGAGCCAATCACCAGGAGACTGAGAGTTCTAGTCCTGCCTCATGCATGAAAGCCAGTTGGATGACTTTGAACCAATCACCAAGAGACTGGGAGTTCTAGTCCCACCTTAGGCATAAAAACCCACTGAGTGATTTTAAACCAATCACCAGGAGACAAGAGTTCTAGTCCTGCCTCAGGCATGAAAACCCACTGAATGACTTTGAGCCAATCATCAGGAGTCTGGGAATTCTAGTCTTGCCTCATGAATGAAAGCCAGCTGGATGAGTTTGAGCCAATCACCAGGAGACTGGGAGTTCTAGTCCCTCCTCAGGCATAAACCTGGCTGGGTGACTTTGGGCCAATCACCAGGCGACTGGGACTTCTAGTCCCGCTTTCTGCATGAAAGCCGGCAAGGTGGCTTTGGGCCTCTGTTTCCTACCTCACAGGGTTGTTGTTGTGAGGAAAAGAGGAGCAGGAAGATGTGTTAGATAGTCTCACTGCCTTCTAAAAATAATAAAAGTGGAAAACAGACAAACAAACAAACACACCCATGCCATTGCACAACAGGTAGCCCAACCCCTTAGCCCCGAACCCAAAACATGACCACAACCAACCCACAACCAGCCCTCGCCAGCACCTGCTGAGCACGGTGACTGCTTCCGCGTCATCCTTACACGCCAGCAACTTCTCCAGGTTGTAGTCCAGCACGGCCAGGCCCAGCTGCAAGATGGCCTTGATCCCATCGTAGAAAAAGCAATCGACCGCGTTGACGGCGCTCTCGATGGGCAGCACGCTGACAAAGAGGGTGAGGAACCAGGAGAGGGAGACGGAGGAGAAGAAAGTCATGTCGGTCGTGTGCTCCGTCAGCTGAGGTAAATATTCGCGGATCAGGTCCTCAAACACGGCCTGGTCGACCAAGGCGCCTGAAAGAGACGGATGGTTTAATCTCGTAGGAGCAAAGGCGAACTTATACATATATATAAATTTTGTTTTATCTCTTCTTGAATATACATTAAGTGCTTAATATACAGTGTATTCTCTGAGTCAATTTGCTTACACCACATAGTAAAATGGTATCATAGTAATCATAATTCTAACAGTATTAATCATTGTAATAATAACCTTTGTTTATAATAATAATCTTTCATCATTTACTTCTACATCTTAGTAATCTTTTTGCCTCTATTTTCTACCGCTTTTATCTAGCCACTGAAGGAACAAATCTGTCAGAGAGTTTGCAGCGTGTCTACTATTCAGACAACCCAGGAGCAAAACACAAGGCACAGAGACAATTTAACAGTGGTTTATATACAACAGTTGTAAACAGAAATGTATGTGGTAGGCAAAATAACACTCCACAGGTGGTCCTCCCTCAACGACCGTTTTTTCGGCGACTGAGATCCCTTCCTGCTCTGTTCTATTCTGTCTCTGCTACCACCCCTCATGAAAGCGACCGTCACAGTGAAACCCAATGAAAACGGTACCGATGATTCGGCGGTTGAAATAGTCGGGCAGCATCCGCTCGCAGACAGCCACCAGCAGCCAAAAGGCTTCCTCTTCTTTGGCGTAAAGGAGCAGCACCGACGTCAGTATATTCATGGCCTTTAAACCAACATGGATGTTAATTATTATTATTATTCTTCGTTTGGCCTTCTGTCCTTTCAGCGTCCCCTCGCTGACATGATATTCGTGCATCAATGATTACGGCCACCGCAGGGCGGCTGCAGTGTTTATGAAGACACCTGGGCAAGAGCATATTTAACAAATCCCCATTTGTTACGCTGAGCAATATTTTTATCTGGTTATGCAAACAGCCATAAATGTGACTTTGTTGCTGAGCCCTTGAAATGCCATCATGTAATCAATGGTGGGTGTTTGTGAGAGAGAGAGGGGAGAGAGAGAGAGAGAGAGAGAAAGAGGAGAAAAAGAAAAAGAGAAGAGAGAGCAGAGAAAAAGCGAAAGAGAAGAGAGGAGAAAGAGAGAGAAGAAAATGAGGAGAAAGAGAAAGAGGAGAAAGAGAGAAAGGAGAGAGCAGAGAGAGAGAAGAAATAGAGGAGAAAGAGAGAGAGGAGAAAGAGAAAAGAGAGAGAAGAAAGAGGAGAAAAAGAGAGAAGAGAAGAGAAAGAGAGAGGGGAGAGAGAGAGAGAGAGAGAAAGAGAAGAAAAAGAAAAAGAAAAGAGAGAGCAGAGAAAAAGCGAAAGAGAAGAGAGGAGAGAGAGAGAGGAGAAAGAGAGAGAAGAAAATGAGGAGAAAGAGAAAGAGGAGAAAGAGAGAAAGGAGAGAGCAGAGAGAGAGAAGAAAGAGAGGAGAAAGAGATAGAGGAGAAAGAGAAAAAATAGAAGAAAGAGAGGAGAAAAAGAGAGAAGAGAAAGAGAGAGGGGAGAAAGAGAGAGAAACTTTTGGTTGCATGCAAGGAAAGCAGCAGAAGCCGCAGAAGTCTTTCTTTCTCTCCCCCAAACTCCACCAGAAATGAGTCTTTGCTGCGCAGCCTCTTGGCTCATGAGGCCTTGCAGGGTTCCAAAGTCTCCTTTCTAGCGGAGTTTGGGGGAGAGAAAGAAAGACTTTTGCTGCTTTCCTTGTGTGCAACCAAAAACAGAAGCAGAAAGAAGTGGAAAGAAGGAGCCCGGTGGCCAGGCCAGGTGTGTGGGGTGCGTGGGCCAAGTTCCCCCCCTCCGCCCTTCCCCCCTCCCCTCACTACCTCATGTTGTTCGCAATGCAAGTGACGCAAGTCTTGTGTTCCCGCAGGTCATGTGGGTAGAACAGCCTTGTGTTCCCGCGCAGCCTGGATTAATTGCTTTGGGGGTGACATTTCTCTGCGGACCACCAAAATTTTCTCGTGGACTACCAGTAGTCCCCAGCCTACTGATTGGCAACCACTGACTTGGACAACGGGAGCCAAGTTGGAAACTGGAGGTGCAGCCTACCTGGCAGTAGCCGATCTTGGGGTTCCGGTAGGCGTAGGCGGTGAGGACTCTCCGGAGGGCCGAAATGCCCGTGTCGCTCTGGAAGGCGGGGTGCTCGGGCAGCGAGCGCCGCAGGTCCCGCTCGATTTCGTCTGTCTCCAGGGTGCAGGTCCCAAAAGATTTTTCTACCAGCTCCGAGTAGTAGCCGGGATGGCTTGCCATGTCATTGACGGCACCTGGACGGGGGGGGGGGGGGGGGGGATGTCAATTGCACACAGGAACAAGAACAAGGCTGTGGTCAATGCATCTCAAATGCCCCAGCTTTGCATCGATTGGACGGAGAGGGAGGTCTCCAAACTTGGCAACTTTAAGACTTGTGGACTTCAACTCCCAGAATTCCACAGCCAGCTGTGAATTGAGCTGGACCCGAAGGAGAATGGACTCCCCCCACCCACTCAATGTTGACTGTATGCGACCTGATGGGAAGGATCATCTGGAGATGTTCCTTCAAGTCTACTTGGGGACTATTTATGTATATCATCATCTTCTTTTAACGACCTCCATAATCCCTTGTGGGGTGGAGTTTGGGTAACTGAATGGAGCTAGCAGTGTGTTTACTGGCCGGATGCCTTCCTGTCACCAGTACAGAGTTTTGTTCAGCAGATATATTGTGCTCAGAGAGGAAAATATCTTCCTCTAATTAGAATTGAACTCACAGCCTCCTGACTGTGAGGCGAGAGCTCTACCTCTAAGCCACTGCACCACTCCACCGAGGAAGGCAGTATATAAAGGGAGTGATCTACCTCATTATTCCAAATATGGACCATACCTGAGAACAGAAGCCAAAGTTCTCCTCTTAAGACTTCAGGGATTCCTCGGAGAACCAAGTCCCGGGTTTTCCTCGTCTGAAACATACTCACGCCCCGTCCGCACTCTATGAAAAGGATGTTCCAGGATTGCTCTTTCATTTTTTCTTTTAACTAATGGAACAAGGTGATCAAGAGGCCGCTTGAGAACGATCACAAAACACCGGGAATGCCATCAACGGGGTTATATTAAGGTTAAAATTCAATGAGAATTTTTTTTTTTATTTTAAACAGAGAAAGAGAGAGGCAGAAGAATGCAAAATTAAGAGGCTCTATCCCGGAATTAAAAAAAAAAAAAGATGGCTGCAGACAAAATGTTACTGGCAAGATTAAACACAGGCTTACGACCATAATTAAGCCCGATGCTAAGCAAGACATTTGTTAAGTGAGAAGTGCATGGGAAAAAATTTCATTTTAATGTATGCAGATTAATGTATGTTCAAGTGACAAAAAAAATTATTCTATTCTGTTCTGTTCTGTTGTTCTACTCTGCTGTACTCTACTGTGAGTTTTGTCAAATCTTGAGTTTTGCCGCTCCGTATCAAAAGGAAAAACTCAGCAAAGCACAAGGAAAGTGAGATATCACAACAGGTCTTGATGTCTTTAGAGATTCTCCATCATCATCAGGTCATGGTTGCCCCAAAAGTGCTTTTTTTTTTCAAGAGGCCACTGGACTTTCTGGTTTTTCTTTGAAGAGGTTTCGCTTCTCATCCGAGAAGCTTCCTCTGCTCTGAGAGAAGCTGACGACGCTTCTGAGAGAAGCGGAAGAAGCTTCTCAGATGAGAAGCGAAACCTCTTCAAAGAAAAACTAGAAAGTCCAGTGGCCTCTTGGGGAAAAAAAGAAAAAAGCACATTCGGGACAAGAGATCTTGCTGTTGATGAGTAACCAGGATCCCTTCTTACCATCTTTGAATCCAGGTTCTCCGCATCCTGAGGGTGAAAGACGGTCATCAGGGCTTCTGTGCTAACCGTGGTGCTGCTGCCTTTGTGGCTGGCCATCGGCTGCCCCTCGAAGTCCTCCCAGACGGTGGTGGTCTCTGAGCTAACCCTGGCCTGTGAGAGGCATTGGAGGAAGCGAAGGTGTAAAACTTTGTTAGAGAGAAGAAATGCGGGGCGTAAATCCAAACAACTAAGGATTAAAATCCTGCAGAAGGGCAGGCCTGGGCGCACAAGGGAGGGTGGGCTCCCTTTTTGCATTTTACAGTGCTTCCCCCTCCCCTCATTTCTTCAAAAAACTGGTCAGCCTCTAAGAGAAGTCATTATATGAGCCATGGGGGCGCAGTGGTTAGAGGGCAGTACTTCCACTGTCTGCCGGCTGACTGCAATTGGGCAGTTCAATTCTCACCAGGCTCAGGGTTGACTCAGCCTTCCGTCCTTCCAAGGTGGGTGAGGAACCAGATTGTTGGGGGCAAGAGGCTGACTCCATAAACCGCTTAGAGAGAGGGTTGTAAAGCACTGTGAAGTAGTATATAAATGTAAATACTATTCCTTCCTTCCTTCCTTCCTTCCTTCCTTCCTTCCTTCCTTCCTTCCTTCCTTCCCAGTTAGAATGCATTATTGTACACTAACTCTGCCCACTGCAAGGAGTTTGATCCTGACCAGCTCAAGTTGACTCAGCCTTCCATTCTTCCAAAGTGAGTAAAATGAGGACCCAGATTGTTGGGGTCAATAGGCTGACTCTATAAACCGCTTAGAGAGGGCTGTAAAAGCATTGTGAAGCAGTATATAAATGTAAATGCTATTCATTCATTCATTCCTTCCTTCCTTCCTTCCTTCCTTCCTTCCCTTCCCTTCCCTTCCCTTCCCTTCCCTTCCCAGTTGCTAGAATGCAGTATTGCACACTAACTCTGCTCACTGCCAGTAGTTTGATCCTGACCCGTTCCAGGTTGACTCAGCCTTCCGTCCTTCCGAGGTCAGTAAAACGAGAAGCCGGATTATTGGGGAACAAGAGGCTGACTCTGTAAACCACTTAGAGAGGGCTGCAAAGCACCGTGAAGCGGTATATAAGTCTAAGAGCTATTGCTATTGCTGTTTGGTTATCCAACTGACCTGATTTAATGGATTCACACAACACTCTGAACCCAACAAAGAAAGAGACCATCTAAGCCAGGAAAAGCAAAGGAAGAAACCATCAGAAACGTAACCTAACAAAGATGAATCTGTTGTGTGAATATTGACGCAGAGGTTACTCTAACCCCAACGTGGTTAACTGCCCTGAGCAAACACAGCCCAATTTTTGGTAAGCACAGTAATACTGTCCTTATTTAGACCCCCCCCCCCGAATGGGCTCTTGAGAAGCTCTCTTTGTGGGTGGCTGCCCTCACATCTGGTGGCAGAGAGTTCCACAGGCCTCCAGGCAAAGAAAAGAGAACTCTGATCCATTGGGCGCCTTTTCCAGGCACCGCAAACAAGGGGTAGCTCTCAGGGCTCTAACAATCCACCCCCATTCAAATCACAAGTCTCTAGCCGCATCTCTCAGAGTAAAAAAAGATTGATTTATTAGGAGTTGGCAATATTGGCATTTCCTGGTTGCAGCCGACTCTGACACATCATTAATTTCCCCCTTGACCCTGGTCTTCCCCCACCCCCTGGATGTATCTTCTCCAATGGGACACATCCATAGCCAAGAGTCATCAATCATGCTCTCCAGTAATAATCTTGTGCGCCAACAGCTTCGGCTGCCAAGGTGATTATCTGTGGCATTTAAGGAATGCACTGCTTTCCCCCATTCCCTTTCCGCTGGCAACTAAAAAGACCAAAGGAGTATTTTTTAGTTGACATTCAGCTCCCCTTACTTCTTGAAGGTTACCTATACAACACACACACACACAAACCCAAATTTGTTGCAGGTATAGAACTTAGGGTTGCGAACCCCCTTACCTCCGCACTCACGCTGTGTTGGGGGCTTGGTGCCGCACTGCACCTGGTCCTGAGCTTTTCCACCAGAGCTTCAAAATCCCTCACTTCCGAGAAACGGAAAGTCCGCGATCCTTTAGTAGCGACAGTGATGGCCTTGCAGGCGTGGTCAGCGACCTCAACTGAAGTGATCTGCGGGCGTTGGGAAGGAAGAGACTACGGTCACCCTCTCAGGTGGCCACTAGACCGAGAACCTACAAACTCTTAATGGACAAATGGATGCATCTCGAATGGCCCCATCCTTTCAGGCTATGCTGGCTGGGTAGCCATGTCTAAACTTTGAAAACTGGCCTTTCTTTCTTTCCTTCCTTCCTTCCTTCCTTCCTTTTCCTCTCTCCCCTTTTCCTGCCTACCTTCATCCACTTCCTTCCTTTCCTACCTCCCTGCCTCCCCCTCTTCCTTCCTTCCTCCCTTTTCCTCCCACTGTTCCTCCCCCTCCATCCTTTTTTCCTTTCATCTTCCCTCCCCTTTTCCTTCCTCTGTTTCCCTTTTCCTCCCTCCCTCCCTCTTCCTCCCTCCCTTCCTCTTCCTCCCTCCCTTTTCCTCCTTCCCTCCCTCTTTCCTTCCTTTCTTCTCTCCCTTTTCCTCCCTCCCTCCCTTTTCTTCCTTCTCTCCTTTCCTTCCTTCCTTTCTCTCCCTTTTCCTGCTTCCTTTCCTCTTCCTCCCTCCCTCTTCCTCCCTCCCTCTTTCCTTCCTTCCTTTCTTCTCTCCATTTTCCTCCCTCCCTCTTTCCTTCCTTCCTTCTCTCCCTTTTCCTGCCTCCCTTCCTCTGCCTCCCTCCCTCCCTCCCTTTTCCTCCCTCCCTGCTTCCCTCTTCCTTCTTTCCTCCCTCCCTTTTCCTCCCTCCCTTTCCTCCCTCCCTTTTCCTTCCTCCCTTCCTCTTCCCCTCTTCCCCTTTTCCTCCCTCCCTCCCTCCCCTTCCTTCTCCTCCACCTTCCTTTCCTTCCTCCTTCACCATCTCTTGCCAGGAAAAGCCATCCAAGGTTTGGCTCGGATGTTTGCAGGGAGCTTCTTCTCCGCTCACCTCTCTCGTGGGGAGGATGACACAGCACAGGCAGCCATCTTGACTGGCGAAACAGACGTAGTTCTCCGAGAGGCACATCTTCCCCAGGGCGTGGTAGTGGCTGAAGGGCACCCACAGGAAACACTCGTGGACCTCCCGCAACGTCTCCTCGCTGGGCAGCCTGAAGAAGGCGTTGAACTGCTCGCTATGGGCCCGGTTCTCCAGTCCTCTACGGGCCCCAAGAGAGAAGAAGGCCTCTGAACAACGTCTCTCCTTGACGGCATGACCGTCATTTCCGATGACCGAAACGCCTTCGTAGTTCTTTCACCCCAGTTTGGAAAATTGGCGTTCCGATTTGCAAAATTAGGTACGGGTGGGCCTCGACTTAACACGTTTTGAGCCCAATGTTTCTGTTGCTAAGCGAGACCGTTGTTCAGTGAGTTTTGCCTCACTTTACGACCTTTCTTGCCACTGTTGTTAAGTGAATCACTGCAGCTGACAAGTTAGGACAGGAGTTGGCAACCTTAAATACCCCAAGTGCCACTTGGACCCGTTTCCCACAGAAAAGGAAACACCGGGAGCCACAAAACCTGGGTGGGCATGGCCAACTCAATGGCCACCGGCTATGCCTACCCATGTTTTGTGGTTCCTGGTGTTTTCTGTGGGAAATTGCGCTCTCTCTCTCTCTCTCTCTTCTGTTTTTTTGTGTTTTACCAACTGCCGGAATCCTGACAACTGACCTCTTAGTGATTTGCAAGGGATCGCAGAGGACCGGGTCAGCTTCGAACCCCTCCTTGTCGAAGAGTCTCCGGACGGCGTAGAGAGCCAGCTGTTCCATGAGGAGGAAGGTCTCACCCAGGTGCAAAAACATGGAGAAGTAATGGTCCTCTCCGTGGGCACAAACATGGATGCTTTCGGTCAGGATCACAGTGGAGGTCTTTTCAAGTTTGGAGATCTCATCCCAGGCTATTATGAGCTTGACTGCAGAGGGGAGAATAAGAGAACAACGGAGTTGTTGGGAGGGACCTTAGAGGTCTTCCAACCCAACCCTTGCTCAAAGCAGGAGACTTTGTATCTCTCTGTAGAGATCCTCAGTCATCCAGGTCGTGGTTGTCCCAAAGGTGCTTTGTTTTTTTTCAAGAGGCCACTGGACTTTCTGGTTTTTCTTTGAAGAGGTTTCGCTTCTCATCCCAGAAGCTTCCTCAGGTTCTCTCAGAAGCTGCTTCAGCTTCTCTCAGAGCTGAAGAAAGCTTCTTGGGTGAGAAGCAAAACGTTTTCAAAGAAAAACCAGAAAGTCCACTTGCCTCTTGGGGGAAAAACAAGTACCTTGGGCAGTGGTGGGATTCAATTTTTTTTACTACTGGTTCTGTGGGCGTGGCAGGGAAAGGATACTGTAAAATCTCCAGGCAGAGGTGATATTTGCTAGTTCTCCCAACTACTCAAAATTTCTGCTACCGGTTCTCCAGAACTGGTCAGAACCTGCTGAATACCACCTCTGACCTTGGGGAGACCCTGGACCTTCCAGCAAAAGTTAGCCCAATCTCTTCTTGAACACCTCCAGTGACGGAGCACACACAACTTCTGCAAACAACTCATTTTACTGATGAATATTTCTAACTGTGACCTACACACCACTGTTTATCTGGGTTGCGCTTTTCAGGGTTCACTACCCAGAGACCATATAGACTTTACCTGAAGCAATCAGGAGGAGATGATGTGGGGTTCTGGGTGCATTCTGGGCTTTGCGGTTTTCTTGCAGACGTTTCATTACCAAACTAGGTAACATCATCAGGGTTCGCTTTGACTCTTGTATACTAGTGGCTTCAAACACCATTGATGTAGAGTTATACGAAGGGTGAGAAATTCTTGGCAACTCTAAGACTTGTGGATTTCAACTCCCGGAATTCCCCAACCAGCCATTAAGACTTTAACAGACTTTAAGCCAAGACTTAAAAGGGTAAAGTTGGATATCCCTGATCTATGGTTTAATTTTCTTCCAATTATGTATTTTTATTCTTGCTTGGCTGTATTTTTAACTGCTGCTCACCGTCCTGTGAAGAGATGGGCGGCCATATTGCTTGAATAAAATAAATAAAACCATGCCTCAGTGAGTGATCTTACTTACTCTCGGCTCCCAGCAGGAACGAGTAAAAGCTGAGGAAGTTGGTGCTCAGATAGAGCCAGCCTTGGCAGGGCACCCGGCCCCTCCAATAGCTACATGAGTAGTAAGTCACGAGTTTCTCCTGTTCGGCCAACCCAAAACACTTCTCAAACTTCAGATGGGCTTCACGGAACTTCTCTGGATCTTCTTCTCTTACTAAAGACCCTTTACTCTCCTCAGCAATTAAGCCCTGAAAAACAAAAAGGAGACAAGAGGCTAATAAACATGAGCCCATCGTTTCCAAAAGTAATCTAACTAGTGTGGGAATTAAAGTCCATTTGCCAAAATTCAATCGCCATCATGGTCTCCATTATGAAGCTACATGGAAGTAGGAATGTTGGAAATGTGCTAAAAAAAAACCAGGCACATACTACTACCTGTGGTGGTCATGCCCCAAAGCAAGAAGGTTTTGGGTGAAAATACATACGTGGTTAAAAAAAAAATTAAGGTATCATATAGATTTTAAGCCGGAACTATTTTTGTTAGGCATAATACCAGAGAAAAAAAATATGACGAAGAGAATATATATTTGATATGGCCAGTTTTAACGACGGAAAGAATTGTATTTGTGCAACAATGGAAAAGGGGGAAAACACCCGTGGAAGAAGATATAATTAGGAAAATATTGGACTGTGCAGAAATAGACAGATTAACACTGAAGATAAAAGAAAAAGACATAAGATTATTTTCAAACTTGGGACTTGTTTTATCAATGGTTGGGCAACAGAAGTAGAAATTAGGAGATTGGGATGTAAATGAATTGACCCAGCTAGTACACTGTTCGTTAAGCACATATTGTATGAACCCCCCCGCCCCCCCAATAAATCTATCTATATATATATATAAACGCGAAATGCCACTCATGCATCATCACAAAATTTCCAGAACTGTAAAGCCTACAAACTTGAAATTTGGCACGTATGTTCCTCTTGGCTTCTAGGTGCTCACTAAGAAAGAATTTTTTGAAATGACCATCAGAGCAGTTGAGCTAAAAAAAATGAAATTGAATAAAGCAATCCTGTTTTAGGAGAATAAAACAATCTTGTTTTAGGAGATTTAGACTGACGCCTGTGGAGATGCTCCATCACTCAGTTCAGGATCGTCCCAAAGACTGTTTTTTCCACAAGGCAACTGGACTTCCTTGATTTTTTTATCTCCCTGGAAAATGTTTTGTTTCTCATCCAAGAAGCTTCTTTGATTCTTAGGGAGTGAACACAAACGGAAGAAGCTTCTTGGATGAGAAGTGAAATGTTTTCAAAGGAAAAACACCCCCGCGAAGCCCAGTTGCCTTCTGGAAAAAAAAGCAGCTTTGGGATTTAAATGGATGCTAGATCGGATGTGCCAAAATGGCACAGCAAACTGCATCATCAGGGATTTAAACTGTTTATCTACCACTTACTCCCTCTTTCTCATTTTAACATTTTATTAGTTGATAGAATAAAATACAGAAAGACAAGGAATAATGGATGGAAACTGATCAGGGAGAGATTCAACCTGGAAATAAGGAGAAATTTTCTGACAGTGACAACAATCAACCGATGGAATAGAAGTTGCCTTTGGAAGTTGTGGGAGCTTCATCCCTGGAGGCTTGAGGAAAGCCCCTGCAGGCTTTGCAGGCCAAATAATAGGCCCGCTTCGTCATTTCCGGTATTACAGAAAGTAATGAAACGGGCCTAATTATTCGGCCTGCAAAGCCTGCAAAGGCTTTTTTCAAGCCTCTGGGAGGCTGAAAAAAGCCTCAAACCAGCTGAAAATCAGCTGTGAGGCGCGCACATGCGCAGTGAGGTAAATTTGCCTGCAGCTCACGTGCCGGCACAAATGGCTCTGCGTGCCTGGTTCACCATCAAAGGTGTAGGGCCTCCTGCTTGGGCAGGGGGTTGGACTAGATGACCTATAAGGTCCCTTCTGGCTCTGTTAATCTGTTAAAATCTCATCCTGAAGTGCCCCATGATGTGCTTTTACGTACTTGAATTTTCCCATGCACAAAGCTTACGATGTCCTCATTGGAGTCGAAGACGGAAAGAGTATCCATCACATTACGCTCCAACCATTCCCAGTGTTCTGTTATCTCTTCTCGGCTGGTTCCTGAGTGACAAAAAAAATTGTACTTTAATTAAAGATGTTTGACTCTCATTTCTGTTGTTGTGGTGGGAAGACAGGAAGGAGGGCGGAATATATTCTCAGTCCAATATTCTCCAAATTATGTTTTCATCTGATGGGGTGTTCTCATTTTTTCCAATAGTGCGCAAATGCAATTCCCGCTGCTCTCAATACGTGGAACATTTAAGTACAGAGTCCCCTTTATCATAACTTTCTGGCATTACACCTAACGAAAGTATTTTTGTTAAAAAAAGAAAAGAAAAAGAATTTCTTGTACTTACCGCACGCAATAGACCAGTAAATCTGGGAATCCGGAGTCTGGTGCAAGATACGGAAAGGGGCCACTTTCGATGTGGAATCCAGGACGGCGTCCAACGTCCCAACCAGGAGACCTGCCAGATTAAGGACAAAGTTCAGGGACCCCTTCTCAAGGACAGCGTCCCCCCCACCCCATGGGAAGAGACACGAGGGACTCCATGACCCGGAAGGACAAGCGGCGAAGGAATCAGGGATGGGGTTCTGACCTAGAATTCCTTAGAAAGCATAAAAGGCAATCTTCCTTCCGGCAAAACTTCTTTTTATTCCCACGGCTGTGAATTACGTTCATTCCCAGCCCGCCAGGCTTCACAAATAGCCTGTCAACTCATAAAATATTTCCATGGTCTTTTTCAGAGTTGCGAACAGAAAGGGAAGGGGTTTTGAAAGAGCAGTGCGGCAGCTTGGAAACCAAAAGTGCATTCCATAAATAGTTTTTTGAAGATAGTAACTAGGTGACTGAAGTACCGGAGACGAACACAGGGGACCCCCCTCCACCCCCACCACTGAAAAGGAGGGGAAAGCTGGAAAAATTTGGATTTTTGTTCCCCTTGCAATCTTGTCCCACCTTGGAACTTACAGCTGGTCCCTCAAACTTACGACAACGGAGGCCGCAAAAGGTCCATGGTTAAGTGAGACATTGGTGAAGTTTATTGCTTACTAGCAGGAACTGGGAGAGGGATCTTGGAGTCTTAGTGGACAACCAACTAAATAGGAGCCAGCCGTGTGCAGCAGCCGCCAAAAAAGCCAATGCAATCCTAAATTGCTTCAACAGAGGGATACAATCAAGATCAAGGGAGGTGGTAATACACTCTATAAAGCCTTAGTAAGACAACACCTAGAGTACTGCATCCAGTTTTGGTCACCACACTATAAAAAAGATGCTGAGACTCTAGAAAGAGTGCAGAGAAGAGCAACCAGGATGATGAGAGGACTGGAGGCTAAAACATACAACGAACAGTTGCAGGAACTGGGCCTGGCTAGTCTAGGGAAGAGAAGGACCAGGGGAGACAGGAGAGCACCTTCCAATATTTGAGGGGCTGCCACAGAGGAGGGTGGTGGTGGTCAAGCTATTCTCCAAAGCACTTGAAGGCCAGACAAGGAACAACAGATGGAAACTGAACAAGGAGAGATTTAACCTGGAAATAAGGAGAAACTTTCTGACAGTGAGAACAATCAACCAGTGGAACAGCTTTGCCCTTGGAAGTTGTGGGAGCTTCATCACTTGAGAATTTCAAGAAGACATTGGACTGCCATTTGTCATAAATGGTGTAGGGTCTCCCGCTTGGGCGGGGGGTTGGACTAGATGACCTACAAGGTCCCTTCCAACTCTGATTATCTGTTATCTGTTAAGTGTGTTTCGCCTTGTTTTACGACTTTTCTTGCCACCTTGTTTGTCAAGGCTTGTTAAGAGAATGTGGCTTTCCCCATGGGATTTGGCTGGTCAGAAAGGGATTGCTAAGAAAAAAAAATCAGTTTTTTTTTTAAAAAATATAAGAAACAGATAAGATTTGGTGAGTTTCTAACTATTCATATCCAGGTCCCATCCCTTCCGTCATTTATTTCTGCATCACAAAACAATTTGTTGACTTAAGCTTAACGGTTCATTGGGCGTTTGCAAAGTCAAATGGAAGATGACAGAACCGGTCTTGTAAAAAGGCTTTGCAAATACACACCCAGGAGGAGGGAGTGAATCAGTGGTTAAGAAAAGCAAATAGCAATTTTTTTAAAAAGTCTTTGGAAATTTTGGAGCCAGGCAGATACTGGCTTAGTTCAAAGAACCGATGCACATCACGCTAAAAACCTAATAAAGAAATGAATATCGTTTTCTCTGGCACATGCCTAAAATTCGCAGGGAGAATAGATCTGTGGCAAAACCAAATTAAACTATACAGGTGGTCCTCAATTTAACAACTCTCTTAGTGACCATATAATACAGTAGTATTGAAATTACAATACTTTCTGAGACCATAATTAAGCACGCACTTAGTCCAAACAACTCTTTTTATTTCAATGCTGGGAATTATGTGCATTCCCAGCCTGTAATGAGTCCCAAACAGTTCCTCGAGATAAGCACCCACCCTTCTCTCCTTTGAATGGCTGCCAACAACTAAAGTGCCAAATTAACTGGAAAAAAAACGACCAAGGTACAAAGTCCACATAGAGCTTCAAGGTTTAATCCGAACAGAGTGAACAAAGTTGCTTCCTGCAAAGGCTCCTGTCCCTTTGCTGCTTCTTTATGTCTTATGGGAGGGCCAATCACCTCCAAGCCTTACTCCTGAGTTGCCCCTTTTGTCTTAACTGTTCTTGCCTTCGGGCAGCTCTGTGCATGTGCGCACTGGGAACAGGCTCCCCTTGTTCCTCTGCCTCGCTGCTGTCAGATTCTGGAGGCTCCAGAGTCTGCACATGGTCCTAGATGGCCCTGGCCCCATCTCTGCGTCAGACGCAGGGCCCTCGTCTGAGTCCTCCCCAGACTCACGGACTGGCCCATGTTCCTCCCTATTGTCTGACTCTGCTGCCATCTCTGCAGGCTGTTGGCGGACCACAACAAGTACGGGGAAAAAGTGACTTATAATTGTTTTCCACACTTATGACCACTGCACCATTCCCATGATCATGTGATCGAAACTCAAGACGCTGTGCAGCTGACTCGCATTTCTGACGGTTGCAGCGACACCCGATCCCCTTTTGTGACCTTCTGACAAGCAGAGTCAAGGGGCAAAGCCAGATTCACTTAACATCTGGGTTCCTGCAGCGATTCACTTAACAACTGAGGCCAGCCAGGTCGTAAAACGAGGCGAACCTACGGCACGCACCCCCAAAGTGCCATGCAGAGCCACCGGCCCAACAGCTGATTGTCAGGTATCTGGCACACATGCACGGGGGAGGGTCTTGCATGCATGCACAGGTGGAGGAGGGTGCACACATTGCCTTCTGGGTGTTGGCGCACAAGTGAGCGCATGCAAGCATGCACACAATTTTCAGCACGGGAGATGAAAAAGATTAGCCATCACTGGTCTAGGGTCTCCTGCTTGGACGGGGGTGGGGGGTGGGGAGGTTGGACTAGATCAGGGGTTGCCAACCTTTTGGACCCCAGGAACCACCAAACTCATAATTTTAAATCCCGGGGACCACTAACTGGTTCTGTGGGCGTGGCCTAATTTGTGGGTGTGGCTTGGTGGCCATGTGACTGGCTGGGCATGGCTTGTATGTAAATATTATAAATATTTATATCAATATTGATTTTTTTTTTGATTAAAAAAGATCAACTTTTACCCAAAATCAGGCAAAGCAGGCAGGCAGTTTGAGTTGCTCACAGGATCACAGATTCATTCAGAGATCTATCTATCTGCCATTGGCTACCTCAGTCTGTCACATAAAATTTGCTTGCAAGCAAACTCACAAAATTAACTCACAACACACCATGTATGTAAATATTGAATTTTTTTTTTATTTTTTATTAAAAAGCAACTTTTATCCAAGATCAGGCAAAGCAGGCAGGCAGATTGAGTTGCTCACAGAATCATTCAGTCATCTATCAATCTGCCATCGGCTAGCTGAGTCTCTTAAATTGGATTGCCGTGAGTCTGCGCTGAATAACAGAACCTTCAGTCCTAAGGGAGGTTCGGCTGTGCTTAAAAGCAGAGCCGAAGATCTAAAGACTAGCCAGAAAGCAAGAAATCCAACTATGTCCTGCTTCCTAGCTAATCTAAATCTCCCGGCAACAGCAGAACAGATGATGGTCAGAAAAAGGAAAAATAGCAACTTAACAGACATGTTTGCTGGGTAAGGAGTGAGTGGATGGGGAGGGTTTCCGCAGGCCATGTGGGCGGCACAGCCTGGATTAATTGCTTTTGGGGGGCTGCTCTGGGCGTGAGATTTCTCTGTGGCCCACCAAAATTTTCTCACGGCCCACCGGTTGGCGACCGCTGGCCTAGATGACCTCGAAGGTCCCTTCCAACTCGGTCATCTGTTAAATTTACAGGGTGGATGTTGGGTAGGGAAATAAACGGAAGCATTATATATACATAGCCTGGAGCTTATACAAATAAAATCCGGCTATATGTCTAATGGTAAATAAATTATGATCCGGGGGAGGAAAGGATATGAAAGTCCTCGGAGAATAAATATCTAACGTCACGTTTCGACTGTAAATATCAATTTAGTCACAGGGGTTTATCGCTGTCTCCTCCTGCAATATTAAAAACGATACTTCAGCTTGGGAAACGCAAGTTACCGAAAAGTAAAACGGATAAAAACTGAGTCTAAAGATTCTTATTTTGCCCCAGATTAACAGAATTGTTTTCTTGTCTCCTCTCCCAGATACTTCTCAAAGGAAAACGGAACATAGGAAGGACGAGATGAAATATATGTCATAAAAAAAAAGCCAACATGAATACCTTTGCATCTTGCAGGACATGAATTATGGAAGAAGAGAGCCTGCAGGGAAATACGATCGCCGCTGACTTATCACTGGCTGGAGAGAGGTTTGTTAAATCTGCAGTATTAGTCATAAAGAAAAAAACCTGTGACTCAAAAGCAGCAACCTTAGCTAAATTGGTTTTCCCTCCTCCTTTGGCGAAGTGTCCTCTGGAACGAACAGCAAACGGTTAGGAACCTGGCTTTGGAAGAGCCAAGGCCATTCATATTTCAAAGGTCGGGGAAGGTGTGTTTACTTTGCAAAACCTCCAAAACAGTGGCAGGAAAGGAAAAACCAAGAACGTATGTGAGGCATTAGAAAGCTTCTATTCCATCAAGCCAAATTCTGTCATCTTTATCCGACTTTATGTAGAGATTCTCAGTCATTTAGGTCATGGTTGTTGTTGTTTTGTCAGGAAGTAACTGAACTTGTTTTTTTTTTCTTTTGAAGAGGTTTCACTTCTCTTCCAAGAAGCTTCTTCAGCTCTGACTGTTCTCTCTACCATCCTGTCAGAGCTGAAGAAACTTCCTTGGAAAACCTCTTCAAAAAAAACAAGGAAGTCCTGAAAAAAGAAAAAGCACCTTCGGGACAACCTGGATGACAGGGAATCTCTACAGACTTTCAGCTTTGCAGTTTGGGATGGACAGCCTTGGAACGGTGTGGGAGTAGGAATGGATTCTGAGAACAAGTCGGAGACTAGATGAACCATTCGCACCACTCAGGTGACTCTGAGGACACAGGCAAACCTCCAAGTGGCCTCAGCGACCCTCTAAAAGGATGCAAATGACCAGGTCTGTCTGCAAGGAATATAAATCCTTCCATTCCCCAACCATCTGGTTAGAGCTAAAGAAGCTTCTTGGAGGAGAAGCGAAACGTCTTCAAAAGAAAAAAGCCAGAAAGTCCAATTGCCTCCTGAAAAAAAAAAAGCACCTTTGGGACTTTATCTGACTTATGAGAAGCAATTGGTCAATTCTGCATCTTGCTCAGGCTTGCAAAATATACCTTGCTTTAGTAGCCTGCTGAGAGAGGGAGAGAGAGATGGTCAAGGCTTCAAAGACGAAAGGAGATTGTTGGATCTCCGCCTGCTTCGTGGTGAGCCACCCAAGTAGCTTTCCTCACCAGTCAACTCGAGAGCTTCTCCATTGGTTTTCTTCTTCCTCCAGGACTTGGTCCATTTCTCTGACTCCTGTGAATTTTTTTTCCCTGGTGATCTTGCATTCAACCAAGCCTGCTTAACTTCTTGAGATGGTGGCGTGTGGTTGGGAAGGACCTGTCCGTCGGAAGAGATGGGAGATTCCTTGGTTTTCCCTCTTCTGATGTTGACATATTACCTAGGGCATCAAGCAAGGAAGCATCCTTTCACAGAACACCTGGGAATGGTGGCTTCCAAAATACCGCAGAACGAGAAATGGAGGCGAAATGTGGATGTCATTGACCTTTAAGCAAACGTAACCCGTTCTTCACTGAAGGACTCTGTAGATAGAGACTTCCGTTTCTGTCCTGTTCAGAACTGCAGCAATTTTTGGAGTCCTGTAACCACTGGGCAACATCTGGCAACCTTGGCTGAACTTGGATTGGATTTCGTGAATGGGAAATACACCTGCAGGCTGTAGGCTAGAAGTTCAACTGGGAAATGGAAGAACCCTCAGAAGGAGCTAAGAGGAAACAAACTATTTATGTGTGGCCACCTTGAAAACTACAAACCATGAAATTACCAGGAGCTGAACTGAATTTGTGGAATTTTTTATTATTATTATTTTTTTAGAAGGAACAGCAAGGTTGGAAGACTGTGTACCTCTTCTTGATGCGTTCTACTATGTTTGTATGCAATCCGGTTCATCCTTCTACATCACCTGCCAAGCAGGGCACAACACCTTCCTTCCTCCCCCTTTCCTTCCTTCCATCCATCCATCCCCCTCCTCCTCCCTCCCTCCCTCCATTTCCTTCCTCCCTCCCTCCCTCCCTCTCCCTGTCCATTTCCTTCCCTCCTACCTTCCTCCGTCCATTTCCTTCCTCCCTCCCTCCCCCTCCTCCTCCCTCCGTCCATTTCCTTCCTTCCTTCCATCCATCCCTCCGTCCATTTCCTTCCTTCCTTCCTTCCTTCCTTCCTTCCTTCCTTCCTTCCTTC
>NW_020769328.1:345071-359695 GCF_900518735.1 Pseudonaja textilis
GCTTTCAAAAAAGATGTTTTATGTTTTGTTTATGTTTGTTTTTAAAAATCAATAATTTTTTATATAAAAAAATAAAGGGGGAGAGGGGGTCTTCAATTCCCAGAATTCCCCAGCGTGCATGGGGTTTTAAAGGGGGAGGGGGGGCTTTAGTTCCCAGAATTTCCCAGCATGCATGCATCTTTGAAGGTGGGAGGGGGTCTTCAATTCCCACAATTCCCCAACCAGCTCCCAAAAGTCAACCATCATGCCTCTTTAGAAGAGATTGGAGGGGGGGCTTTCAATTTCTTGCTGCGCGTCTTCAATTCGTGCATCAATTCGTGCGTCTTCAATTCGTGCATTGCAACGTCAATGAACCAAACCTTTTTCTTTTCAACTATTGTTATGTCAGGCGTGTTGTGGGCCAAGTGCCTGTCAGTCTGAATTCTGAAGTCCCACAAGAACTTGACTTTTTCACTCTCCAGAACCTTCTGATGTTCCCAGTAGCTGTTACTATACCGAAATCCAAACTTTTTGGCAGCTTCCAGTGAGTGATTTTAGCAACTCGGTTATGGCGTTCTAGGTCGTCAGTTTGTGAAATAATAATTATTGTTGTTATCGTCATTATTAAAAAAAAAGGAGAACATCCTAAACAGGCAGTAGTAGAGCTTTATTTACATTTTGTATTCAAAGTAATTCAGTAGAAATCAAGTATTTACAACTTCATTGAACACTATGCAAAAAAGGGGAGAAAAAGGCGTACTGATTTTTCCTATTGGAATCAAGGTGGGAAAAAAAAGTTTCGAAACCGATTATCGCTGCTCCTCAAGTCCACTTGGTCTAGACTTGCAATCAGAGAACGGAAACACAGAACGTGAGATAAAGTGCATTATTAAATATATAGTAATTCACTTTGGTGGGTGAGGTTTTTGAGCCCTAGGCAAAGGCACCCTTGTGTTCCCCTTATTCCCTTCTTACACGTTAGAAAAAATAATTTTAAAAGTTCACCCATTCATCGATTTCCAGTTTAGCCATGTCCACGCGCTGCCTATTCTGAATATTTACAGTACTCTTTGGGTATCTTTACTTAGCTGTTTTCTTTGGAGTAGCAGCAACAACAACAAAATAATCCCTTCGAGCAAGGCCTAGTTAAGCCTCTTGACAAAGTTAAGAGCAGCACTAACTAAAAATTGGACCATTCATTGGGCCTGTGTGACAGCTTGTTAAGATTGCAACAACAACAACAAACAAAAATCACAGGGCAAATTTTATGCAGCTTTCCGCCATCACCACCCCAATACAAAATAAGTTGCATTCTGTTCCCTGGAACATTTTTACAATGCCCAGAGTGTTAAAATTTGCTCTATAAATCAGCGAAGAAGGTGGGAAAGAAATATATCCCCAGTGTCTTTTTACCGGTCCAGATTGAAAGCTGAATTGCTTGGCAATTTTAACGACGCGGCAAGAGGGAATTTGCAACAGACCAAGAAAAGGGAAACCTCTCAATAAATTACATTAAAAGCCAAGTGGATTCAAAACCGGGGCTGAAAAGCAGCATGCAGGCTTGGCCCCGGTGGTTTCGACACCCGAAAGCTTTAAAAGAATTTTTAACAAAGCTAACTCGATTAATTTAAACTTAATTTGAAGATTGGTGTGTATGTGTGTATTTTTCCTGATGGGTTAATGCTTCTGTAGGATGAATGGCTGAAGTTCTACTGTAGGAAAAAGTGAGAATGCTCGGATGTCTTGTTCGCAGGATGTTTGATGGTTTTTCCTGGATGGAGCCAGAAGCAGAAGAATCAGTAATACTAAAAGGAAGACTAATTCAGGAAAGAAAGTGAATGAGCAAGGCCACTCCAGACACTTGCAATCTTAAAATTGTGTATTTTATCTCGGGGGGTGGGGGGCACGGGAGGGTGATCGAAGGGGGACGTTGCTGCTACGTCGGTCTGGGATGCTGGTTTGTCTTGAGAGATCTGCAGTCTTGCGCCAAACAGCACCTAGGATTTCACCGGCTGCTCTTGGGTTTCGTCCCCTTCGAAGCCCGGATTGTCAAGATGGGGAAGCGTGTCCACTTCGGGCATCTGCGAAGCGTTGACAAGATGGAGGTGGTCACCTTTGGAGAAAGGAGGGAGGAGAAAGAGGAGGAGGAGGAGATAGTTGGCTATCTGCTCACAGCCCGTCACATTTCTTGTACGAGCTACAGCAGGGGGGTCAAACTCAAGGCCTGGGGGCCTGGATCTGGCCCATGGGTTGCTTAGATCTGGCCAGCGGGGTCACCCTGGAAATAGCAGTGGACCGGCCCACGATGCCTCTGCCAGCGGAAACAGCTCGACAGCGCCCTCCCGAGCTCTGTTTTTGCTGGTGGAGGGTTGCAGGAGGCTGTCCTGGCAATAAACAGAGCTTGGGAGCCTGTTTTGGCTGGCAGAGCACTTGGGCTATCACAGGTGCCCCTGATACAAGTGATGTCATGCTGGCCACGCCCACCCTGACCACGCCCCCTCACCCCCAAGGTCCAACACAGCCCTGATGCGGCCGCGAGGAAGTCGAGTTTGTCACCCCCGAGCTACAGGGAGACCTTGAGATATGGAGCATGCCATGGAGACCCCACACCCTTTCTGACAGATGGGAGTCCAATCTCTTCTCTAAATTTAGGGCATAAATACAGTGGCTGCAGTCACAACTGGTGGGCTTCGGGCAAGCCACTGACCTTAAATACCAAGCGGTTTGAAGGCTTACCGGGACATTAATTGGAATTTTAAAATAAAGGATTAGAAGTTAATAGGCTTAAATGCCATTAAGTTCATAGATCGGTTTGGAGAGTTCCGCCGGTTCAAAAACAGAAAGTGAATTTTTCAAGTCGGAAAGGATTATCTGCTGGGGATGTTTTTGCCCACTAGGCCAATAATCCTGATTAGCCTTCTACAGTTCCTAATTTTATTAAGGAGGATTTCCACTCAAAAGCCTCCTTTGAATGACCCGTTCTAGGATTTGGGGGTTATGAGCCAGATCGTAACCGCCAAATCCTAGAATGGATCATGCAAAGTAAGGTGTTTTCGTTCAGCTTCTCATTATTTTGTTCAACTGCTATTATAAGGAGTTGCTCTTCTTAAAAAAGGCTGGTCTTTTTAAAGAGCTCATTAATTAAATCAGGAGCTACCAAAGGCTTTTCCATCTTTGGAAGGATAAATCAGAAATATGGAATTCCTAGAGACTTGATATGTCTGAAAAAAAAAATGCTATATGCATCTGGTAGCTTAAAAAGTTTACAGGCACATAAAAATCGTTGCTGTATTTCCAACAGCAGAAATAATCTGATTTTTGGATCAGCCAATCACCTGCATTTATTGGATGGCTGGATTAATAAACTTTGCATGTTAATATGTCCTACTTTAAGGCTGCCCTTAAAAACAGCATCCAGGTGCTTCAGAAAACTCCACTGGGTTCCTGGATGCAGAAACGGTTTTCTGGAACTACAAAGCTGAAAGTTCAGGAAATCCATCCTATTATTCAGCAAAGGAACTTAAAAAAAACAAAACAAAAGAACCCCAACAATTCTCTGTCTTGCTTTCATCTCAACTCCTCAAAGCACAGCGTAAGAGCAGAGAGACGTTTAGTCTAGTGGTTAGGGGCACCAGGCTAGAAAAGCGGGAGATGGTGAAATCTAGTCCCGCCTTAGGTACAAAAGTCAGCTGGATAACTTTGGGCCCATCACAAGGAGATTGTGAGTTCTAGTCCTGCCTTAGCCATGAATGACAGATGGGTGGCTTTGGGCCAATCACCAGGAGATGTTGAGTTCTAGTCCCGTCTTAAGCATGAAAGCTGGTTGGGTGACTTTGGGCCAATCACCAGGAGATGGTGAGTTCTAGTCCCGCCTTAGGCATGAAAGTCAGCTGGATAACTTTGGCCCAGTCACCAGGAGACAGTGAGTTCTAGTCCCATTGTAGGCATGAAAGCCAACTGGGTGCTTTGGTCCAATCACCAGGAGACGGTGAGTTCTAGTCCCATTGTAGGCATGGAAGCCAACTGGGTGACTTTGGTCCAATCACCAGGAGATGGTGAGTTCTAGTCCCGCCTTAGGCACGAAAGTCAGCTGGATAATTTTGGGCCAATCACCAGGAGATGGTGAGTTCTAGTCACGCCTTAGGCATGAAAGTCAGCTGGATAACTTTGGGCCAATCACCAGGAGACAGTGAGTTCTAGTCCCACCGTAGGCATGGAAGCCAACTGGGCGACTTTGGTCCAATCACCAGGAGACGATGAGTTCTAGTCCTGTCTTAAGCATGGAAGCTGGTTGGGTGACTTTGGACCAATCACCAGGAGATGGTAAGTTCTAGTCCCACCTTAGGCCCGAAAGTCAGCTGGATAATTTTGGGCCAATCACCAGGAGACGGTGAGTTCTAGTCCCGCCTTTGGCGTGAAAGCCAGGTGGGCCAGTCCCTCTCTCTTAGCCCAACCTACCTCACAGGGTTGTTGTTTGGGGAAAACAGGAGGAGGAAATTGTGCTGCACGTGGAGTTATTTGCAAGAATAATAAAGTGGGATGCAAGTCAATAAGCATATTAAACGAATGCCAAGCTCCTTATATACTGTGTCTCTTTGGGGCATTTCCTATTACTACAGTGTTTCTCCTCGAATCTATTTGTCGTAGCTCAGCTATGAGGAAATCACTCTCACACACCAGGATCAGCACATCGGTGTCATCCCTGCTCCTGTGCAAAAAGGAACCAAGCCCTTGAAGGAATGCAAATTCCCTCTCCTCGTGGTGTGCCACTGAATCCCCAGCAGGGGGCAGGCGATACCGTCCAATTTTTTTGTGCCAAAGGAAAACCGAAGGGATGCTAGCTCCGGAGAAGGAATTGGGTCATGGTTAATTTGCGAGAGCCGCAGGAAACTTACTCTCTGGAGTAACACGCTCCTCCGGAGCCGGTTCCTCAGCTCCCTGCACGGAAGCGTAGCCAGATGAGGCGGTCTCGCTGTGGTTATCTTCTTCGTTAACCGAAGGGACGTTAGAAGCTTCACTGGACGCCGTGGGGGCTTGCGTCGCTTCTCCTCGCTCTTCTATGTCCACCTACGTCAAGCAGAATTTCACAGGGAGAAACTAAAGTTATTTCCACACAGCTAAAAGCTCCCTTCTCACCCTTTAGCGTTTCCACGAAAATACGACCTACCCTGAAAGTAAGCCCTAGCTTGATTTTTACATGTGTGCCCGATATAATCCATATCCCCAAAATGAGCCCTCATTAAGACCCCACCCACTCCAGAGTAGACAGGTAAAAATTAAACTAGGGTGGGGATGGGTAAGGGTGGAGCTGCCTTACTACTTACCTTCGGATAGTTGTAGCGAGGCCTCGCACACCTTGATACCTGCCTTACTGGCCCACTTCTTCTGCAGCTGGCAAGGTTTTCCTGAAGGCCTCTATAGCTGATAACAAAGCTCAGGATCGATCCAGAGCTCTGTTATTGGCTACAGAGGCCTTCGGGAAAATCTTGCCAGCCGCAGAAGTTCCTGAAGGCCTCGGACAGCGAAAAGGAGGCCAGGGGCAACGCATGCAAGTGTGGCGAGTCAGTGGACATCATCCCTCCCTCCCTCCCAAAAATAAGACCTAGTGCCTTTTTTTTTGATGGGGGGAAAAAGGCGGGGGGTCTTATTTTCAGGGAAACATGGTACGTTTAGTACACTCTTCCCTGAAGGGATTTTAATTAGCTTTCAAAGAGGGTTAATGAACTCCACAACTTAAGCACAAAGCTTGTTTTGCACGGAAAACCACCTTAGAAACACGTATGGAGGACTTACACGGAAACTGTTGTTAAGTTTCCTCCTTGTAAATGGACAAAAATGTCTTTCCAAAAGGATAAGGGCCCTGCAACTGTTTTCTAGAGCAAGCCCGGTAATAGCAAAAGAGCAGGTAATGAGTAACTTAACCACAGCTCATAAATTCACCTCAATTCCCAAAGCCTTCAGTATGTCACATTTACACATGGGGCAGGTCCTATGCTCCAGCAGCCAGGGATCAATACAGCTCTTGTGAAACAGGTGGCTGGATAATAAAAATAACAAGAATTTATACCATGAGTCAACAGGTAAGGGCAACATTTTCTGCTAATTTTTAAAAATGTATAATTGATTTGGTCCACACATTATGTTATGTTTTGCTTAGTCACGGTCTGCTAATCAATCACCACTAGGTTTGCTCACGTTTCATACAGGAATATACCAAACAGAATACTGGTGTACTCTGATTTTGTCTTGTTGTCTTTTAAATCCAGTGACTGTTTAAAAGGGCACAGAACTTTGTCATCATTCAACAGTTAAATGGAGAGTCTTGGCATGCATATATAATATAGTCACATAGGTCTGCTTGTAGGAGTATCGTTATGCAATTGTTTTTGCTATTTTAGGAACCTAACAAAATGTGAAGACCTCAAATTTAAGCCTGCATTTATTTAAAATATAGTTATATAGACTTTTCTTTTTTTTAATAAAAGTCATGTTTAAATGGTAATTCAAAGCTAAATACAGTTATTGCATTCTTGACCAAAGATTTCCAACTTTGGCAACTTTTAAGACTGGAGAACTTCAAATCCCAGAATTCTCCATGCATGAGTATAAAAGACGGTTGTAAATATGTATATAATTGTAAATAAATGTAGATAAATGTAAATAAAATAATATGCAACTAGCACTATACTAATAACATAAGGGAAAAAGGGAATTAACTGTTATGTGTATTTCTATACTATAGCTTGTATGGCCAAAATGATGGCCATGAAAGTCGCACTGTGTTCAGTTGTTTGTAATGTTTATGCAATAATTTTTTTAAAAAAAGAAAATTGTAATTCAAAGCTAAATACAATTATTTCATTCTAGACTAGAGATTTCCAACCTTGCCAACTTTTAAGACTGGTGAACCTCAAATCCCAGAATTCCCCATGCTGCCAGTGGGAATTCTGGGAGTTAAAGTCCACTGGTCTTAAAGCTGCCAAGGTTGGACACCCCTGTTCTAGACTGTTCAATTACACCTGAACTCAACTGATTTAAGTGTCATTTGAGCCAATTATCGTGAGAAACAAAAGCCGACTCAGTGAAACCAGCTCCCCGGGAGTACAGAGAAAGAGAGAAGGAGAACGAGCATGAGAAGAATAACTACGGGGGATGAGGGAAAAAAAAAAAGGATTAACTTACTTGCAGGTTAAAATTCGGACGACATCATTTGGTTTGTACGCTTCAATGCACACAGCGCAGCTGTCTGCATCAGGGCCCGTTTCCTTTGAAGAAAAGAAGAAGAGAGATAAAACATTTTCTTCTCGTCTTCCACTAACCGGCGGACGTAACCACGATCGGAGGCATTGGGATTTTGGCTAAGTGCCCCTCGAAAGGACTCCAAAATGTAGACTCCAAAAATGATGTTTTTCAACACAATAAAAATGGGAGTTCTGGAGAATCGTCTTAGAGCCGTGGCCTCCAATCTTTTGGGCACCAGGAACCGGTTCCACGGAGAAAGGTTTTTCCGTGGACCAGAGCGGGCGTGGTTTTGCCTGGCGCATGGATGGGGCTTCGTGTCAGGGCTCCGGTAGTGACCCCCCCATTTAAATCATGAGTCTCTAGTCAACTTCCAGAACTTGAAGATGATTTATTTGGAGTAAACATGCCGGCACTGCCTGGGTGTAGCTGACTCTGAGGCACATCATTCATTGTCACACTTGGCCCTGGTTTTCCTCCCCCCCTGGGTGTATCGCAATTCATATTCTCCAATGGGACACGTCCATAGCCAAAAGTCATCAATCATGCTCTCTAGTTAGAATTTTGCGCGGCAGGAACTTTGGTTGCCTGGAAACTATCTATGAAAACATTTGTGGAATACAGTTTCGGTTTTGCAAGCTGCTATACTGCTCTCCCTCCTCGCTTTCTTTTGGCAACTCTAAAAGATCAGATAAATATGTTATGAGTTTGACATTTCACGTGTTTGCGTGGCCCGGTTTCTGGCATGCCACAGCCGGGTCCACGCCTTGGGGGGCTGGGGACCCCTGATCCAGAGGCAAATGTTGGAATTCCCTGTTGGAATCTGCCTCAGAGGGGGAAGCCAAGCAGCAGGGAGCGGGAGTGTGGCTCCGTTGTCTGTGGAGGAGACTGGGGAAGGGCAAAGTCCGGCTGGGCAGAGCAGGGGAGAGGTAGAACAAGGGAGAGGGAGTTCAGAGGAAGACGCAGGCCCACCCCCTCTTCATTCTAGGGCATGCAGGGAGGAACGGAGAAGGGAGTAACGTGGGTTGCGTGGCTTACGGGGGGGAAGAAAGGGCCCTGATTCCCTTCATTAGCTGTGGCTGGGAACACAGTGTATAAAAAAGGAAGCTGTGCACAGTAAGTTGTTGGGAGCAAACATGAGTTTATCTTGTATCATCGTGGCTTTTCTGTGTTCCTGGTGTCTTCCCAACTGTGTGAGTTTTGCCATGCTTTCAAGTTTGAAATTCCCGCTCCTGCCCTGCCAAAGTAATTACCTCAGTTTGGCTTGTTTGGACTTTAAATTACAGTTTGTGTGTACCTTGTTTTGGACTGAATTTTCTACAGTTAAAGGCTGTTCCTGGGAGTTTTTCTCCAGCCCGAAGGTAACCTGGACATCGGGGGCAAAGTTGGAGATAATAAAGGGACTCTTATTGCTTATCTGACTGTGTTGCTTTTGTGCCACACCCCTTTGTGCCATCACAACTTGTGTTCAAACACCTCTGCTTGCTGCAAGGAACTAAGGTGGAAGATTCAAACTGGCCCGGCATAACAGGCTTCCTTACAAGGTTATAGGACATTTAAAAAATAAACAAACAAGCAAACTAGGGATATGGTTATTTTCTGGAACAGGAACAAGAACAGGCTGGGCAGGTGTCTTTTTTGAAGGATGGTGCAACCTGCACATAAAGAGGATGAATCCGCCTCCTTGTTCTTTTTTTGGAGGGGGAGGGGGGTGTCGTACTGGTACCTTGTCTCCCTGTTTTAATGTACGCAGTTGTAGCTGCCCAATTGCTTTCCTGGCGTCCTCTTTCAGCCGTCTCTGTCAAAAAAGACAAGGAGAGCGTGTCAGTGCAGAACTGGTTCTCCCGTCCAATGTTTAGATCTGATACACAATTAACAATGGGCGAGGGTGTTCCTTTAGGAGAGATGGAGCAAACCTGCCTAGGAGTATTACCCAGGACCTAATTATAAGCCAAGAGTCTTGCAGGTATGTGGTTTTTGAAGAGTTGTACTTGGCATGTACAGAAATATGACTTAGTTTATTCAAAGGGGTTTTGTAGCCGAACGGGAAACATTCCAGGGGAAATTCCCAAATGCCAACCAAATTGTTTTCAGGTGACTGATTAAGGTTAAAACAAGGTTCTCCGGTGGGAAAAAAAATGGTTCACCTGAACTCGCTTCATGCTCTCTAAAGCTCCTTTATATAGAATAACAGAGTTGGAAGGGACCTTGGAGGTTTTCTAGTCCAACCCCCTGCTTAGGCAGGAGACCCTACACCACTTCAGACAAATCGTTGTCCAATCTCTTCTTAAAAGCTTCCAGTGTTGGAGCATTAACAACTTCTGGAGGCAAGCTGTTCCGCTGATTAATTCTTCTAACTGTCAGGAAATTCCTCCTTAGTTCTAGGTTGCTTCTCTCCTTGTTTAGTTTCCATCCATTGCTTCTGGTCCTACCTGAGGTGCTTTGGAGAATAGCTTGACTCCCTCTTCTTTGGGGCAGCCCCTGATATATTGGAACACTCCCATCCTGACACCCCTAGTCCTTCTTTTCAACAAACTAGGTGAGAATATGAGCTGCCCGGAACAGGGATGGAAAAATGGAAGCAGCTCAATTCAGGTGCTATTCTTCAAATTTCTGCTCCGTTTCAGCCAAATCATACACCGCTTTGAACTGGCCTCGGCCAATTTCCCCCACTTCCCCAATAGAATGACAAGAATGCATATATATATTTAACCTAATCTGATGTGAAATAGTTCATTTTTTTCTCACAGGCACGACTGAGATGGTAGGAAAGCTATATTCTCTGTTTTTAATCTTACTGATGAATGCCAACTATTGTGGATACGGTTTGAAAAATATCCTCTTTCTTTGATTGCTTTTAACAGCCAACTGCAGTGGTATCAGAAGCTTTTCACCGAATAGTCATCCGGTGGCATACATGAGATTAAACCGTCATAGATATTTAATGATCTTGAAAGATTCACATCCTTTTATGAGGCTGTAAATACAGATGAGCTAGCACGCATTCATTTCACGCCGAGGCAACTCATTAAGCCCTGGCAAATTAATTTTAGTTTGGATAGGAGAAGCAAGCGAAAGGTTGTAATTATACACTGGAAGAACTTGAAGTGTCTATAACAAAGGGAGCCTCAAAGGTGCTAAACCCTAAGCCAGCTAGGCAGGGAAAATCTATCAGGAGAGCACACCAATTTTGCTTCAGGAGGCTGGAGGTGATAAGTCTTGGCAGGCTCTGAAAAGGATACAGCTTGAGCTATTTAAAGAATCCAGACAAGTATTCCAAGAATTTATTTACCAACCTTGGAAAAACAGCTGTTCACTAAAAGCTGAAATTATCTAGAAAAGTGTATCTTTTTTTAGATATTTGCTGTCTGAGGCAAGAGTCTTTCCAACTAGAATCCAGACTGGCCCGTTAAAAAAAAAAATTCAAATGCAACAAGAAAATTCTACAAATTCCTCCCAAATCAAGAAATGATTATATTATTAAGTTGTGTCCTCAGTTGTGTATGCTAATACCTTTTGGTGGTCTCTACTTCGCATGGATGGATTTATCAGAGGGGCGGCTTAAGGACTGATCATTGCGGACAGGTCTTTATAAAGCATCACTGTTCAAAATTTTGCCCCCAGCTTGAAGTTCAATCCTGACGGGGCTGAAAGGGTGGAGAGAGAGAGAGAGAGAGAGAGAGAGAGAGAAAAACTCACCTGTCTCCTGTTCTGGGCCCTGGCAACCCGGAGCCTTCTAGTGGAATAAAATATGAAGTACCCCACCGTGGCGGCGGTGACAATGAAGAAGGAGACCGAGACGAAGAAAATGGAGTAATTATTCATCCACGAGCCGTGTTTTTTCCCCACTTCGATAGCCATGGTCACCTGGTAGCCCTTTTCAATCTTCTGGAGGATTTCTCTGCCTTTGGCGTAGCTAATCATGATGGCCACGATGTTTCCCGTACCTGAACGAGAGAAAGGTTGGAGGCGTTGCGGCAGGCTGTCCTTGCCGATGGGCATGTCTTTGTGGGCTCCTCAAAGCTGGGTGGTTTTTCTGGCAGACGTTTCATGACCCAACTAGCTAACATCATTAGTGATCCTTCCTTCCCTCCCTCCCCCTGGTGCTCTCTGAGCTGGGTGGTTTTCTGGCAGACGTTTCACAACCCAACTAGGTAACATGATCAGTGATCCTTCCTTCCTTCCTTCCTTCCTCGGTGCTCTCTGAGCTGGGTGGTTTTCTTGCAGGCATTTCACAGCCCAACTAGGTAACATCATCAGTGCTAGAACCCCAGTCTCTTCTAGCACCGATGATATTACCTAGTGGGGCAATGAAATGCCTGTAAGAAAACCACTAAGCTCAGAGAGCACTCCTCTCCTCCTGTTCCTCCCTTCTCCTCTATTCCACAAACCCCCATTCTCTTCCAGCACTGATGATGTTACCTAGTTGGGTAACAAAATGTCTGCAAGGAAACCACCAAACTCAGAGAGCACCAAGAACCCCAAAGCCCTCCTCCTCTTCCTCCCTCCTCCTCTACTCCACAACCCTCCAAGCTCAGAGATTACCAGCCCCTTCCTTCCTCCTCTTCTTCTCCATTCCACAACACCCCCCACTCCCTTCTAGCACTGATGATGTTACCTAGTTGGGTAACAAAATGCCTGCAAGAGAACCACCTAGCTCAGCGAGCATCAAGGACCCCACAGCTCAACCCTCAGCTACAAATATTCTTTTCTATAGACCACGTGCTGTTTATTCATTTATTTATTTATTGGATTGATGTATAACTATTTTATCTCCCGTACATTGACTTTACCCACTCAACAGACCCAATCAACAGCCATTTATGAAGTCTGCTTGCAGGAGGGACCCAAGGAATGGTCCCCAAAGTGACGTTTTGGATTCTTGCTTCACTGCCACCACTAAGATGAGGAAGTCCATCTTCTAGGTGTGGCCTCCCTGGCACAACAACACTCCGATTTGAAGATTGATGCTGGCCAATTAAAACTCTCCCAGGATGGGAGAGTCGAGAGGAATACGGCGGTGCTTTCATCATGGGAACGCTGCTTATATTGGCACTTCAAAAGTTTAGCAATTATTCTGTTTTTGTTATTCTGGTTTGTTTCTTTTTCTCGTTGCGCTTGTTACTCTTGTGTGTAATTTGATTGCTAAGAACTCTACAGACTCAAAGGTGGAAAATGTAAGTTAATTGGAGGTAAAAGAAACACCACCACCAACTAAGGTCAACGTTTCTGGCTTCCTGTCCAGCCCAGGTGTCCTTTGTACCTGGCTGGCCAACAAGGACATTTTAAGAGAAACAACAGGGTGTGTGTGTGTGTGTGTGTGTGTGTGTGCGCGTGCGCATGTGAGGTGCAACCCTTCCCTGTCAGTCCATCTTGCCGGTGCTGCATTTCAGCACAAGACACAACTTGCACTCTCTGTTTTCTTGTTCCCAGTCTGTGGACAGGAAGGTTGGGAGTCCACAAAATGTTTTACACCTTTGCCAGAATTAGAATTTCTTTTCTTTTTTAAAAAAATAATTTGTTATTAATGTTTTTATTAACATTAAAAACAATTGAACACAGTGCGACTTTCTTGGCAATCATTTATAACATAAAAAAAGATATAACAGTTGATTTTTTTTCTTGCCTAAGTTAATTTAGTGCTGGTTACGTATTTGTTTCTATTTACATTTACATACATATTTACAACCTAGCTTCTTTCCCTGCCCCATAGTCTTTATATTCATATCATAATTGTCCATTATATTTCATTTTCTTTAGCCTACGTAACTTCGACCTTCATTCCTATAAACACTTCCTTCTTTTCCTCGACTCCAACCATTGAACCATTTTGTTCCAGACTCCATAGTAGTCTGATCTCACCCTTATCCTTAATTTCTAGTTAGTCTGTCCATCTCTGCACAGCCTAATATTTTCCTTATTGTTTCGCTTTTGATAGGGGGGGTGTCAGAAATTAGAATTTCTAATTACAACAGGAGGATTTGTGGGTTGGATAATGACCCACGGTATAAAAAACATTCAGCGGTTTAAATGAAGGACTGTAAACCTCCATATTCCAGGTAGACCTGGATTTTCCAAGCCAACCTTTGTCGGTTAAGACAATAACAACAAGAGTACCGTTAGTCTTTGACTTGCAACCATGCACTGAAAAAAGTCGCTTGTTACACCTTTTTCACGCTTACGACTTACGATTCCCTCGGTCAAACTTCAGACGCTCGGCAACGACTCATATTTACGACGGTTGCCGTGTCCTTGGGTTATGTGATTTCCCCTTTTGAGACCTTCTGACAAAGACAACGGGAAAAGCCAGACTCACTGAACCACCGGGCTAACTAACCTCACAAACTGCAGTGGTTCGCTTAAGGACCGTGGCGAGAAAGATCGCAAAATGGGGCAAAACCCACGAATGTCTCACTTAGCGGCGGAAGTTTTGGGCTCGATTGCGGTCATTAAATCGAGGATAACCTGTAAGTGCTGTTTTTTAAAAAAATTTACGCCTCTAAGGAATTTGGCCTCACTTTATAACTGGGGCAGAACGATCCAAATAATAGGAGCAGGGAAGGCATGAACGATTTGATCGGTGAGGTTTTGCCGAGAATGTAATTTGTATACCGGCTGCCGATGTTGCAATCTCAGCTTACGCTTAAATTCATGCAATATCTTCCTGGCAACATTTAATCACAAAAAAGCATGCCAGTTGTGCTGTGGCACAGATTAAACGCCGCTGGTGCCAGGCTTAAAATAAAGTTTCCAACTCGCCTTATCAAACTAAGAGACGGGCAAATTAACTTGGCACTATCGGAAAGAGTTTCACCACGAATGGGCAGGGATTATCCAGCCGGTTCTGGCTTCTCCTTTATACTCCATATCAGATGGGGGGGAAAAAGCCCCCCAGTGATTCCCTAGAACGACGTTTTTAGACATATGAGGGGCTCCTTGGTGCTCTCTGAGCTTGGCTGCTTTCTTTTCCCCCTCCCTCCGACGACATTTTTTTAAAATTGAGTTATAAAGTAACGTAAAATACAAAATACAAAAGTAAATAGGAAAGCAGCGGGGAGGAAAAGGGGAAGGAGAGGTGAGGAAAGGTAAGAAAAGAAAGAAAAAAAAAAGAAAGAGAAGCATTGACTTCCGGCTCTCTCTGTTACAGTAAAATAAGGCATTCACGTCAAATCACAACTTTTTTGCTTTTTCAGAATAATATGAACATTTTTCAGAATAATATGAACATTTCTTATATGAACTGGGCTGCTTTCTTGCAGACGTTTCATTACCCAAACTAGGTAACATCATCAGTGCTAGAAGGGAGTGGGGTTTGTTGAATGGAAGAGGAGGGGAATGGGAGGAGGAGGAGGAGACGACGACTGTGGGACCCTTGGTGCTGTCTGAGCTTGGCTAGTTTCTTGCAG